>PVKU01003552.1:0-174911 GCA_004027475.1 Anoura caudifer | reverse complement strand
GACCCTTTGGTTCACAGTCTGTGCTCAATCCACTGAGCTACACCAGCCAGGGCCCGATTGTATATATATTTTAAATTGGACATTTAAAGGCTAAGTAGTGTTAAATTCAGCACAATCATTATAATTATTTACTTATTCTAGCCTTGGAGTTTCAATACATTTTGGTAAAAAAAAAAAAAAAAAAAGCCAGAGCTATGCCTCCAGACTGCTTATAGAAGATTAAATACAGCACAGAACAAAATTACCAATATTAATCTGAGTTTTTAACATAAAAAATAGAAAGAGGAAAAACTATAACATTCTTTGAATCTTTAATTGGAGACTTGAATCTTGATCTTACGTTTGCAGAGTGCAGAGCACATTTTCCAAGGCAGCCATCAAGGTCCCCCTTTTCCGTCAATTTTATTTATGTAGAATCTTTCATCAAAAGATCACAAAAAGCTGTCTAACCAGCTATAAAGAAATATAAATCAAAAGGAAAATGAAATGCTCAAACAATAAAATTATACATTAGAGGCCCATTTAAAGCAGAGCATTTTAAGATGAGAGAAAAGTCTTGGCTGAAGTATACAGAATATAAGTTATAATGGGAAGCTATTTCATAATTTGGTGAAAAATGAAAAAGGCCCACTTCTAATAGTGGAGAGCCTATTATTAGGAATGATCACTTCCATACCAGTGCTTTAATGAAGGGGGTGAAGTGCACAATAACGTGAAGTGGAATTGACGAAGTATGGTGGCACTCTTCCTGCTGTGCCAGGGAGGAAAATTTTTATTCCATAAATGGGCATTGTGCCCAAGTATCATGCTCTTTAGCATGTCTATTGCCGATTGCTACTGTGCCTTGCTCAGAAGGCCCTATGCTAAAGTCCCACAGTACATATATAAAATACATATATTTATGATATATATCCACCACACAGGGGTCTCAGGGAAGCCAAGGTGATCTTTCAATCTCTGCTGTCATCTTTACTTGCTCCTTCAGCACAGATTAATTCAGTGTCCCCCAAATCTCAGGATTTCCAATTTACAGTAAGAAAATATTCATTTTAATGTCCCCAAGCATAGGGAAAATATGAGAATCTTGTAATACTATTGCTTTAACAAAACCAGTAGAAGTCCCTTTAAGCTTGCTTATATAAAAAAGCTAAAGAATTTTCAGACATCAATCTCACATTTTATTGGCATTATAATAAATATCAAGAAAATGTTCTCTGGCATAAACTTTATAACATTCAGATTAAAGCCTACATTCTGAGTTTTAGAATTTCAAATATCTCTAAAATTTCAGTCTCCTTTTGTTCGAACCTGACTCTTCAGATAATTTATCTTATGGCTTCAGGATTATGCCTGACAACCTGTGGGAGTAAAATTTACGCAAAGTGTGATATTTACACCTTTGTTAACATTAAACTTCATGTTCCAAGTGATATACCCTCAGCATGCAATATATGCTGAGTTTAAATGATAATGGTACAGATATAAAATTTTAGCTTTTTCTTCATTTTATAATCTCAAGAATATGTGGTTTATTATTGGGGTGCTCCCCAGAAATTAAAAATTGGAAGTAACAGACTAATATTTATGCAAAGGAAGAAGAACAAAAAGAAAAGAGGGAGGTGACATGGTCATTGGATCATGTCTGTCACATGGGACCGCATCTCTGAAATCAGTGACTATTGAAGTAAGTCTTAAAAAGAGAAAAGGAGCTGGCCATGTAAGTAGGGAAAAAAGAGCTCTCGGTAGAGGGAATAGAATGTAAAAATGAAGGAACGAGGCACAAATGTATGAGGACCTGAAAAAGTTCAGTGAACCTGAAAGCAGTCAACATGAGGGAGCATTTGGCAAAAATAAAGATTCACAGGCTAGTTATCAGTTAGGTTCTTGGCTGTAAAGAAGAGAAGGCAGCCATGAGTATAAAAAGCAGAAAAGAATTTATTGTTTTGTAGTGGATCACACCGTAATTGTGAAAAACATGGAGAACTAGGCTTCGGAAATGAGCAGGAACCAAGGAAGGGTAAAAGGAGAAACTGTCTCTTTGGAATAATGCTGGCGTTTGTGCCTCAGTGGATGGTCAATGCTGCTAATTGATGTCTATAAGGAAGAGTTTCCTATCTCTCCAGATTTATGGCCTTCTCTCAGGATTCAGAACTCCACTTGGAGGGACCCAACAGGGCGAACATGGGTCACGGGTCATATGTGCCCCAGCTGGCTGGGCATGGAGAAAAATACTTGGATCCCTGGCTTCAGGAAGACTCACAAAATGGGATCTGTTGCCAGATAGAAAGGGAATTTAGTTGCTTGGCAGCTAAATGGCCACCAACCCATAGTAAGGGATTTAGATTTTGTTTAGGTCACAGGTGGCAAACACAAGGCCCTCAGGCTGAGTCTGGCCCTCCACCTTGTTTTGTCTGGCCTGGCACCTTGTTTCTACCCGGTGGCAGTGCCAAGCTCCTTGCCCCTATTTAAGGAGTAGTTACATTTATACAGTCCTAAAATTACATTTGGGCCTTTGAAGGCAACTGCAAGGCTGATGTGGCCCTCAGTGAAAATGAGTTTGACACCCTTGGTTTAGGTGAAGTGGGAGGTTGATAACAGTTTTTGGCAGGAAGGTGGCATAGTTCTGTGTTTTATCACTTCTGTTGCCATTCTTGAAGGGTCTTGGGATAAATGAAGTAACATTCTAATCTTAACCATAAAGAAGAAAAATATTAACACTAGATAGTTTAAATACATAATGTCAATAATAGGATAATCCCTTCTTTCATGTAGTAACTAGAATTTAAAATTTGGTCAATGAGATATAAGTGCTTTGAATATTTTTGCTCTTACATTTTAACCGCCTCTAGCTCCTCATCCTTTAAAGTCAAGAAGTGAGGAGGGTTAGTTCAACCTCCTCTTTAACTTGGGAGGACTAAAGCAGGAAATCAAAGAACAAAACAGAGCCTATATAAAGCACTGAAACATGCACCCAAAACTTGGTAAGATTTCAGTAAAACTCAGAAATGAAACTGGACAGAATTTTTGTTTAACAAAGAATAAAAAGTTACAAAGCTTTTGGCCCTGTGAACAGTGGTACGTTAAAAATTGCTACTCTTTTCATTGTGCTTTTTTTGAAAGCAATTTTGGAAAAGTAGAAATAATTTAAAATACCATTTTTTCCAGTCATAGATTTTCAAATCACTGGCAGACGTGATACAAATTCATAGTGGATGTCTATGAAAGAAAAAAGAAAGGGAAATTCCAGTTAAGAAAGGACTGAAACTACTTGCTGCCCAGTAGTTTCTCTAAGTGAACAGTAAGGAAATCATTTGGAAGGGAAAGAGATTTCCAGTTTCTGTTGATAGTGTCACCATAGTAAAATTCAGGTAGCTAATAAATTTTAAAAAGCACTGAGTTATTAACCCTGACATAATCTAATGAATTTATTGAATGATTAATAATTCATGAAGCAGTCTTTTCGTAACAAAAAGAAAATTTCCCTGAATTTACACTTGAGATACAAATAAATGGGAGGCATTTAATAAGTTCAACTCTTGCCAGAAGAGCAAATTGAAATTACAGAGGTGACACTGGCTCATCTCCCCACACGTGAGTGCGCATGTGGGCATGTGTGCACCCGATTCGTACAACCAATTGGAGTGCTTATTTGATCAATTTGTCTATTGCCCTCCAACTGCAGTTTTTAGAGCCAATCAGATTTGCCTTTAGGAAACAAGAAAGATGAAAGATAAAATATTTGTCAAGTATTTAGTTCTAGGCAACGTGCTTGATGATTTATATATGTTTTTATTTAAATCTCATGGTAACCTTTCAGGTAATAATAATTCAATACTATTTGATAAATGAGGAAATTAAGGGCTCAGAGAAGTTAAGAAGTTTTACAACATCACAGAGCTAGTATGTATGCAGAGCCAAGATTCTAAGCTATGTTTTACTAACTCCCTATTCATATTCATCCTGCTATTCCATGCTGCCTCCATGAATTAAAAAAAAAAATTAAGCCATTGTAATTTAAGGCTAGAATGTATACTTGAATTAGATTAAACTACATGAAATTATAACATTAGATTGTTTTGACTTACAAAAATGGCAATATAAATGTTTTTACTGAAATTATAAAAATCTGCAAATAATGGTATATATTTATACTTCATTGTAAATATTAGTGAAGTTAATTTTGCCTTCGATCATTATCAGATAATAACATGATATTCATGCAATTAATGGTAGTGTGTAAATTCTAAAAATATTAGAATGGTTTCGTGCATGTAAAAGTGTTAAAACTGACATAAAAAGTCAAAGTAAAACAAGAATTCAAAACACCAAAAGAGATAAATTTAAGCAGATAGAGAAGATCTCTCTAATTTGTCCAAGGTAACACAGCATTAGTAAGCATTACGGGTACTCATCTAAAGTGTAACAAATTTCACTCAGACATAAAATAGCAAAGCCATTAAGTTATTAAAATAATTATTTTAAACACATTTCTCTGGAACTACAAAGGTTGAAAACAAAAAGTGGCAGATACATTTTTTAAGGCGGAAAGGATTGAACATTGTGACTGAAAAGTGCTCAGAGATAAACTAGTGAAGTGCATTCCTTTTCCAGTCAGGTGCGTTGACTGGAGCAGCTTCGGTAAATCGTTCATCGTAGCAAGGATGCACTGCACAAAAACTGACCGACAACTCATCAGGTGAAAAGCACATTTCTTATATATTAAAATCTTTGAACTAATGAGCTATGTAAGCAATTGGTATTAAATTAAAACTTAAAATAATGGAGAAGCAATATTTCGTTTTGTGTTTAAACTAACTCTGCAGTTTATCTGAAGGTGTGTGCTCTGATTGTAAATCTCATGGATTCAAAGTGGAAAATATTGAATGTATTTATTGAGACATCAGTTTTGGAAGAGCTAAGAACACATAATTATACTAATTATTGAAAGAATTAATTTATCAAATGCTTATTCAATACTGCTATGTGTCCCCAGGGATTCAGAGATTAGACATCTCAAGGGAGTTTTAAGCTGCTAGATCAAGAAAATGTGAATCTTTTTGTCCTTCAAAGGACACTTGGTATACATCTAGTGAGGAAGGCAGAGAAACTATAAGAGGCATTTTCTTAGCACATAGTCAGAGCTCAGAAAATGAAAGAGCTTTCTGTTAATATGTTGATTATCTATATAATAGAAGGAAAAATTCCTTTTGGTGTTTGGACTTTGGGAAGAATCCCACATTACCCTCTCCAAAATTAAGTTCCATTTTGACCAAGAGGAACTAGAATTGGGAAGAACCTGAATATAGAAGCAGTTTCCTGGATTTTTATTTTTTCCTACAATCGAAACACATGAAAACATCGTTTAAATTGTAAGGTATTTGTAAAAATAAAAGCATTATCATTGTTGTTTTCAGCAGAAGATTTTTTTTTGCACAGTGGACTTGAGGCAGTAAGTACTACTCCAATGACTTGTTTTGTTGTAAGATGACTTGATGAAGGACTGATTTAAGAAAGCAGGAAAGAATGCAGAGTGGCTTTGAACCAGTGCTGGAGTGACTAGTGGATGTCTGTTAAAATTCTTTAGTTTGCTATACAAAGCCTTGTCTTAATATTACTGTCCCACAACTATGGACACAATTGGTGTATGTACTGTTTAACAAAAAGTTTGACACATGGGTAGTTAGAGCCACTGTCTGAATTTATCTCCTCTGCGAATGAATTTGGAAATGGGATAGGCCTGGGAATTTAGAGGACATGACTTTCAATGTGAGCCCAGAGGGGCCAGTTAGTTTGCAGATTCAACGGCTGAGAAAGGCAGACTTCTCCAAGGGTGGAAGGGTGAGCACAGAGTGTTCTGATGGGAACCCAGCCAGGCTCAGGATGAATTTTGTTATCCCAAGCACAGAAAAGTATCTGCAGTGAGTCTCCTTTTGTCAGACACTGTCCGTAATTCCCAGTTCAGGAACCGCTAGTAGAGATTTTCAGGTCAGTGCTTAAGAAATTCTGGCATCCTCTGGTCTTTTCTCTTCTAGTGTGAGGCTCTGCCCTGTGAGAGATTTCTCAGAAACCCAGGTCAGAAGTTAATGGCCTCAATGTAGTGGAAAATTGGGTGAGTATATCCTTGCTTGTTCTGTTTCAACTTGAATAGAATGAGATCTTCTTTTTTGATCATAGTCCCTCTAGGAACTTCTGAGGGTGTACTTTTCTGCTTTGTCACACCATGACAGATAGAATAATGATAATATTGTACAGTACTGTGGGGTGAAGTATTGAGGCTGTTCATAGCAGGAGGTGATTTAAGGTCTTGCCCAGCCTCTCTAAAGACTGAGAGAGTTTGTATCCTCGGTATGTTCATTTGTAGTTCAGAGTATGCAACTTTTGCTTTAGGGGAACCATATCTATTACCTAGTGAACAAATGGTAAACCCTAACTTATAATTATGGTGGCAAATATTAACTATGTGCCAAATCCTGTTCTACATAGTCCATATATATTAATTTGTTTATTGCTTAATAACCCATGAGGTAGGTATTATTGTTATTCTCATAATATATGAGCAGAAAGTAGGGTATGGGATGACTAAGCAATTGGCCAGAGGTCACAGAGAACTGTCATAGTAATTGACAGAGCCAACATTTGGACCTAGACAGTCTGGTTCCAGAATACAGTCTTAACCACTACACGATATTGCCTGAAGAAAGCAATTGCAAAAGGGGGAGTTAAGCCAACAACCTGTATAATGTTGGCACCAAGACTTTTGAGTTCCTAATACTTTGAGAAGATTCTTGGTAGCGGAAAAATTCCATCAAAAGCAATCATCAGACCAAGACTGGGGCTGGGTTTGGGAGAAGATAAATTTTTACAACACAAAGTTATGATTGACTTTAAACTTTAGACTGACTTTTTTTCATCTAATTTTTAAGAATATAAAAATTAAATTATTTAATTTTGAGCATAAAACCTGTACCCTTCAAAAAGACTTGGTGAGTGGGTGCAGAACTCTTGCATGCAATAATTATCTTTGGATGCAATAATTATATGAAGGAGGTCCTCAGGTAATCAGGAGATCCAGACCCAGGGGTTGACAGTGTCAGGGGGTCCTTAGTCATGGAGAGATGGTTTTATTCCTGAAATTTCACTTGGCAATCCAACGTAGAGCTGAAGAGAAGGTGCGGTAGGAATCCCTAGTGAGGCGCAGAGCTGGGACTAGGGAGGTGGAGTAATTATGTTGAGTCTTGGGGCACTTCCCAGTACCATACAGAAATATAACTCAGCCTCAGGGGGCCAGGCCAGACTTGGTTTAGTGAATCCTTTTTTGTGCAGCTCCCTATGTCAGAAGCAATCAACCTGAGAAATCTAAGGCTTTCCCTCCCTCCTCTCCAACCCCCAAACCATCCAGTTAGAAGTCCTCATTTCTTCACGCTGATAAGGATAAGGAAATGAGAAGGAGGACAGCTTATGGTCAGTAGGAGATAATATCAACAGTTGCTAACTCACAGTGAGTTAATTAGTGTCTAAATGGCTTCCTTCTTAAATTAGCCCAGAAGTTTGTTCAGGAACAATTTCCCTTGAGGGTCATGAGGTGGTTCTGGGAGAAACTAAACTAATAGATGATCACTGAAGACTCCTTCCTAGATACAACTAGACTAAAGATCCCTTTCAATTATGTATGACCATGTGACTTGAGTGTTGGCCAATGGGATGTGGAAGGGAGTGTGGGACACTTGTTCCAGGCCAGGACCTTAAACACTGCCCTCACTACCCTCCTTGCTGCGTGCTCTCTCTGTCTTTTCTGACATGCTGGCCAGAGAAGGTCCAACGGAGGACTAGGGGGTGGCAGAGTCAAAAAATGGAAGGTGTCTGCATCTTTGAATCACCACAAAGAAGGACCCACCCCACTGCTCAGAACACCCAAGGGGACTTTGTCAAGGCAAGAAACAAATTTCTATCTTGT
Organism: Anoura caudifer; assembly: GCA_004027475.1. Classification (NCBI taxonomy): domain Eukaryota; kingdom Metazoa; phylum Chordata; class Mammalia; order Chiroptera; family Phyllostomidae; genus Anoura; species Anoura caudifer. The sequence goes on along the minus strand of PVKU01003552.1, from coordinate 166,957 downwards.
TGACCCATTGAAATTTCAACACTTGCCTGTTACAGTTGCTAGCATAACCTAATTTAGTGTTGGTAATAACAAAAACAACATACATATATAGTGCTTTTATGTGCCAAATATTCTTGACATATATTAACATAATTAATCAAAATTAAAAACCTATATGGTAAGTACTTTTATATTATTCCCACTTAAAAACAAGGCACCATGAATGTTAACTTCCCCAAGGTCCCAGAACTTGAGGTAGTATAGGTAATGTCTGAACCTAGGCACTCTAGCTGCAGAGACTATACTCTAATGTATTTTATCATCTGAAGTGTTCCCTCTAATCTAGGGTTCTTTTTTAAAAGATTTTATTTGTTTACTTTTAGAGAAATGGGAAGGGAGGGAGAGAAACATTGATATGTGAGAGATACATTGACTGGTTGCCTGTCATAACGGCCCCAATCAGGGACTTGGCTTACAACCCAGGCATATGACCTGACTAAGAATTGAACTGGTAACCCTTTGGTTCTCAGGCTGGTGCTCAGTTCACTGAGGCACACCAGCCAGGGCTGATCTAAGGTTCTTGTGGAAGACAAAATATGTTACCTTTAATCAAGAGAATGCAGTATGATTTTGACCCATGCATGAGTCTCCTGATTGCCATGGGTCTCTGGACCATGAACACAGATAAGAAAGTACAGGAACTGTCCCAGGGGAACGGAGAGGAGGGTATGGGTGATTAAAAGAAAAAAAATGGGTTATGGTCTGGGCTTCAAGAGCTTTGAAAGAGCTGGAGGTAGTGGACAGATGGGCTGAGTGAGCGGTGTCCAGTGCCCCAAATGAAGCCCACTGGGAATGGAGGGGAGAGATGCTTGCACTTAGAACATTGCTGCAGCCCCAGACCTATCCTTCGGAGAGCCTTCCCTGCAGAGAAAAGCAAGGTGTGGCAGGAAGGAGGGCAGGGGCTAGGGCATTCCTTTACCCAGCTGCTCCACCTTAAGATTAGAAACCGTTTCTAATCTTAAAAAGGCTGCAAGAGCGTCAGAACTGGTGTGAGATGACCCAAGACCCCAGCTTAACAAGGACCATTTCTGAAAAAGCCAAGGGGAGAAGAAAGTCTTTTTCCTTTCATTCCTGGCAACTGTCAAGCAGAGAGTGACAACAAGAAGCCTGCAGGGAATGGCCCCTCATTGCAAGTGGGCAATGTACAGCTCTTGTACTGCAGAACACTTTGCAAGAGCTTCCCAGGGCAAAGACAATGACTGGAAGTTCTGCTGTTTATGCTGTTCCATCAAAATCAGCTGGCGGTGGACCCAAAACGATTTCATGGAAATTTTGATGAGGGGTGTCTGAGTATTACTGATTAAATAGGTTGTTGGAACAGCTCATTTTTCCCCCTAAATTTTTTAAAAAAGAAAATTTATTCTTGTGATCTAGATACAGTCTCTGCAAAACTAAAGACATACAGTGTTTCTTTCTTTTGATGTCTATGCTCTGGAATAACTTTACTGTTTTTATTTTGTTAGCTTTATTGAGAATGTGTTCCCAAGGCAGAAGTTGGGTAGATGCCATCAATTGAGGGGAGTGGTGGGAAGGGGGTGTCTAAAAAATAATAACACAGGATTGATTTCTTATGAACTATTAATTTGGTGCGGGAGACATGAACACAGCTCATAAGATGAAATGAGCAATGGGAAAATGAGGACAGGGAAAATGCTGAGTGTGAGGTAAGTATTAAAGTACACTTTGTTGTTCAAGACTGATACTTCGGAGTGCTTGTGGGTGCAGATGGGGTGGGGATGATGGGGATGGGGGTGGATGTAATGAGTTGTATTTAAACCCTACCCAGCAGCAATCATTGGGCCTGGTAACCTGACACCAGATAAATTAATGTAACAGTACATACCATGTGTTTCCCTATGGCATGTTCCTGTACAAGTCATTGCATCAAGCCTATAAATAAGGAATTTTCAATTTCCTCATATTAAGTGTGAGTGGAGTTCTGTGATTGACAGCATGCGTCGTATGCACACACTGTGTTTTGGGAAGGAATACTGGGGAAGATATATACTTTTTGACATTTCGAGAAGGCCTCTGTGTGAGTTATTTTTGAGCACTAAATGGTTGCCACTTTTGTTTACACCATCACTTAACCACCAGTTTCAAATTCATTGTTTGTAAAGCTCTTTGGGATAATTTGTATATGAAGGATTCTGTGTAAAACCAGTGTTTACTCCTTTTTGTATTATGCTTTTGGAGCCTGACACATAAGGGTACTTTTACATGCAGCTTGCAGGAAATTAAGTACTCGACTCCTATTAATGCCACTAGGAACTGGGCTCCTGGTGGTCTACTTAGGGGCAGTGGGAAGGGGCTCAGAGCTATGCGAGTAAATTGAAACAAAGACAGGGTAGAACTCAGGTATTTATTCAGCTGTTGAAAGTTTTATGGGCAACTAGGCTACAAATAATGTGAATTATTTTATTGAGAGTTTGTGGAGAAATGGAGCTTAAACTACCCCCTTCATTTTTTTGGTGTTGTTGTGTACATAGTGTGTGTGTGTGTGTGTGTGTGTGCACGTGTGCGTGCATGTATACATAATAAAATGTCTATTATCAGCATCTTGTTTCCAGGAAATTTTCATTAATTGACATGATTGTACTTCATTAAGGAAATGATGCTTTTAATCTGTATCATAAGCCTGAGACCCTGAAAAATCCCTAAATTGAATCTTATTGAGTTTTGATGTTTATCATTTTTGAATTCTTTGAGCAGAGCTAATTTCTGTGATATATATGGTGACTTCCTAACCAAAATATAGATTGTTCAAAATATTTCACATTCAGATCATGTTGAATAAAAGAGTTTACTTAAAAAAGCATACAAACACATGTCACATGATAAAAGTATATAAATAGTGCATGTTTTTAAAAGACATACAAAATAACAAATTAGTTTTTTTAGCATTTACTTATTTTCTATTTTTCATATCTAAAAAAACCTTTTTTCCTTATTTTTATTGTTGACACTATTACAGATGTCCCTATTCTCCCCTTTGCCTAATTCCATTACATACAATGTATTGTATAATATATCATATAGTATGGTCTATATTATCCATACGTGTATACACACATACATATATATGATGGGATTGTGGTTCATTTATGACATAATAGATCAAAAAGGTGTTGGTTGAAGTTTGAAAAATTATGGATGGTTTTTCTTGTAATCTAATTGTTAGAAAATCCTTTAATTATAATAAAAAATGATAATACAGCAGCTAGTAGGTATTAATGGACTGTAGATAGAGACCAGAGGGATTTGAAGTTCTTACATGTTGTGATTCCCCAAATGTCCTCAAGCACATTGCAGCCCCTGTGGTGGGTACCGAAGTCTGCACACACTGTGAGGTTCCTGCTTCTTCATGACTTTAAGGTAATAGATCCTGATTTTTCCACGATGACCTTGGGAAATGCTATTTAACTTATTCAACCCCAAAGTTTGCAGACCTCATCAAGATGTGGGTTCAAATGAGGTCACTTCTTATTGATGCTGTAATCACAACACTGTGTGACTTTGGGAAGTTACTTGACCTTTTGAAAACCTGTTAGCTCATCTGTAAAATGGAGATAATGGTAAGAGCAACATCATTTTGTCTGCGGATTGAAGATGATGACCCATACAAATACTTTAACAGAGTGCCTAGCCCATAGGAAATTAAATGTTAGTAATACAGATATTAATTTATTACTGATCGGTTTACACTCTATATTTAGAAGAGAATTCAAGGTGGTAAAATAAAAATCAAAGGTAAAGTAGAAATTATATATTAGTTTTATTTGTTTCCAATGAAGTCTCTTCAGAGCAAAATACCTGAAAAGAAAACAGCAGGCATTGTTGATATTTCAAAACTTCAATTCAAAAGCATCTTAAAAAGTTGAATCTTAAAAGGTAAACCATTTAATGCACCTTTAAAAAGTCAGTCAATTTTTGTTTTGATGATACAGTTTCACTGTTCTTTCTTGGCTGCCACACAACTAAAATACAGAGTTTTCCTTTTTTCTCTCAGACTGAATTGCAATCAGATTTTTGTAAACCATTCACTCTGGAAGGATGCTTTGTTCTGGAAAATGCAAGTGCTGGGAAAAATTCAGAAGACCAAATAGCTTATTATTTGAAAACTAACACTTGATAAGGGTGTTAACTTGACATGTAATTCCACTTAGTAAAGGCATCATTGAACAGAATGGATGCAGTGATTAAACCATAATTATACACTGTAGCCATAATTAGTTTGCAAAGGAAAGGTACATATAAAAAATAAAGGAAATATTTAAACATAAGCTTGGGGAACAAGAAAAATCCATTATTTGGATTAAAAAGGGTAAATATGTGGGGAAATCAATGGAAAAAGAAACAGTTTGGAAATATTTGTATTGAAATAATTAGAAGAATAGAAAGCATAGGTTATGGCTCATTTGTCACACAAAAATCCTCTTGGACAAGATATTTTAGAATGCAAGAATTGAGGATGTGGAAAGGATAGATGTTTGTTGAATGAATACACCAACGAACGCTGACTGAATTGAAGAGGTCAGAGACCTTTAAAAAAGTACATTGTGCTTGCTATCAGGAGAAGATGACCAAAGTAAGACATGAAGTTTAGTTTAAAGCTCATTTTACCATATTTAAGGTGTTGAGCTAAGTGCTTACATCTCTTCAACAATAAAAATACAAAAAATAGTAAGCAATACTGACATTTGAAAAAGAATTACCACTGAAGACTTTATTAAAAATCACCATTAGATTATAATGAATAAGGGTGGAAACAGCAATTGTTCACTTTGCTATAGGAAGGCTTAACTGTAAGAGGCTGGGTCAGCCTTAAGGAACCTTGAGTCCAGGCTAAGGGTAAGGCCTGGGATGTGATGGGGAGACAGAGCTGCTAACTGTGGGAACACAGTTAAGAGCCTGCATCGGAAGTCAGGACGGTTCAGTATGGAATAGTGGGGAGTGGGTCTTCGGGGCTGGCACGTCACACTTGAGGTAGGGAGGTGAAGGGTGGACTGCCAAACCTACTGACTGTTATAGGCAGAATCTAATCTGAACAAGGAGGTCATGGATTTTTAGAATCTCTAATGGTCCGCTTTTTTATGACTATGATCAAGAAATCCCAAATACCTTTCAAAATTTTTATGTGTGGGTCTTAATAGATCTTAAAGTATATATGATATTAAAGTATATATGGCATTTGGGTTCTTCCCAGTTTCATTGTTAAGATTTTATTTGCACCTAGTTTCATCGTAAAGGAATAAGGAATTTTAAACCGGGACGGAATTCTGGTCTGTAGGTGTCAAGGAGTTAGTTTTCAATGGGTAAGCATAAGTTTCCAGGTGCTTCCAGACTCTTACCTGACGATGAAACTCCTATTCGTTAACAGGCCTCACTTTGCCCAATCCCTGGAACTCATAACCTTGTTCCAAAGGGAGCTATCTAGTCAACTTGGAGGTCGCTTTTCCAGATCCTCCTAATGTTCATAACATGCTGGCAGTTACCACATTCAATAAAGCCAGCAGGGTTTTGTGTCCTTAAAACAATGACAGAAATGAGTTTACAGATATCTCAACTGTCCAGTGCTCTGCAGCCTTTATCCATAATTCTTTCCAACCTTCTGGTTAGCACGGCTAACCTCTTGGATCTCATGATTTAGAAGATCTGGCCGCCTTGGAAAGCTGCAACACATTCCTGCCACCTGCGTCTCCTCCTTTTGCTGGGTCTGGGGAGCCTGAAAAATTAGAGCTTTGCTGAGGCTCATTCTGCTCATTTTACAATTTGCCAATTTCTTGCAGGGCTTCAGATTGCTACAATCTTATCATTTTCAGAAACTCATCGTTATTGGTTCTCTCTGTGCAGATCATTTGTAGTTATGAGGAAAACCTCCCTCTGCTTTTAATCTCACACTGGGGTAAGGGTTTCACGTTTTACTTTTCAAGTGCACTTCCACAAAAGAGAAATAAATAGGCATTCTGATTCTCTCAAGACCAGAATACTATCATAACATTTTATCTTTTACTGCTCTACACTCAAGCATGGGGAGAGAGGTGTTTTTATTTTCACACTGAATCACTATTAAATGTGTTAAATTTGTATTGACCAGGAAAACAGGCAAAGAAGCTCGAGCAATCCCTTAGATAGTCTTTGTCATCAACAACTGCTTACACTAAACAGAGAAACATTTCTGAAATGTAAAGTTACAATTTCAAATATAATATATGTTACATAATCATATATGTGCATACATCTATACTTCTGATTTGTTGTGTGTATATATATTATTTTGCAAAGGAACAAAATATATATTCTTCATATTAAACTGAAGCCTGGGTCTACAGATAGAGGCTGTGGAATAAGCTTATACAGTTCGGGTAACAGCAATGGCACAGTCAAGGTGAAACAGATACGAGGGACTTCACATATTTGGCACTCTGCTGGAAATTTTACTCTACAAAGCATAGCATCTAATCTGATGTGCTCTTTAGTGGGCTTGCAAAAATCAGATTCTGTTTGTGAGGTTGCAGCTACAGAGAACCTGAATGGCCCTTTGTTTACACACTGACCCCAAGTATTTGGCCTTAGTCAAGAAAAGTTTTGGGGTAGTCTAGGGTTATTACAGAACACAGACAAACGTATGTGCATGTCTGCGTGTGCATGTCTGTGTGTGCATGTCTCTGTGTGTGCATGTCTGTGTGTGTGCCCATGCATTGGGTGATTTAGGAGGCTGACGTGGGTGGGTTAAGAAGAAACTACTTGGCCTCTTGTTTGATTAATAAAGAAGAAGTCAAGAATGTGAAAATGAATGGAACTGCAGGACAAAGTCTTGCTCATCCCAGGCTTTTAATATGATAAAGGGCTAGAAACCTGCACATGTCAGATGTAGACTTTGAGAAAGTTAATTTCTTTAAGCTCAGACTAAATGCAGGTATGATTCTCTGATCAAATACACTAAAAAATAGCAACTTAGGTGAGATGAGAGGTTTTGTTAAGGAAAGTCTGATGTGATATTAAAAATTACTTTGATTGTAAGGGGTAGGAGCATAATAGCCTCAGCGACAGCAGTCACTGCGCAGGACCTGTCCAATGCACTCCAGACATGTGCTCAAGACGAGACTGACAGTGATAGGGTCTTATAAACTAGAGCAGTGACTCGCAGAAGACAGAAAAGCAGAACTATAACATACTGGAAAAATAATTGTTTACTTTTGAGTAAATGATTGAAGGAAGGATAAACTAAGGCAAAGTTTTCCTTGCACTTTTTTATTTGCATCTTTGTTCAAGGGAATAACTTCAAAGGCAGGTAGGATGGGAGTTGAGACCTGAGGCTGGGAAGAGCCAGTTGCCCTTGGAGGTGATTGGTAATTTGAGGTTTATAAGTTAAGGGCTGGCTGTTTTTGTCTGTACAACTCCTCTGTCTTCATGCTAATAAATTGACTATGTCCTTGTATCTGCATTGCTTAGCACATTTCTTTTAAAAGGAGTGTTTTTAATTTTTGTTATCAGCAGCCATTATGCTCAAGCACATTCTGGGACGGATGTGGTTTTGAAGATGGATTTTCCTTCTGTTTTCACTTCGGCTTGGACAGAAAAGTCTAAAGTTTAATCTTTACAAATCTGAGATAAATGGCCCAGAATCATTGTATGATTATTTTGATTGCACCCTGGCCATTGAATTGATTTCTCATTGCAGATGAGGATTACCCCAGAAGCAAATGGGACTTGGGGGATAACAATATTCTTTAGTTCTTTGTCTCAATTGTTAACCAACTAGGCAGAGCTCAGTGTCCAGCCAGGCTAGGAAGGGTGGCATGAGTGTACAGAACAACAAACAAAACAATCCAGAAAATCAGAGGCCTATGAACTTTATGTTCCTGCCCAACTGTGGCATTACTCAGAATTTACAGTTACGCCAGCCCATGCACCCTTAAAACATTTTCTCAAGTAGTTTAGGATTTTCACATAAATATTTCTGCAGTAAGTATCACCAACATTTAGTAGCTTTTTCAAGAATAGCTGAGTGACATTATTATGGTCTGCCATCGAATCAGGGGAGATGTGGAGGGGAACAAAACCGATCATTGCAGATGAAGACAATGTACACAGCAGAGTTTAAGCCACCGAATGAATTTGTGGATGTTTCAACATACTAGCAGCATATTTGAAACTTCTGTCTGCTTTTGATACAGTGCTTCTCACACATTTTCATCCAAACATTCTCAGTGAGAGAGGTGAGTGAATGTATATTTACCTTATAGGTAATTTTTTTGAGGTCTTGCATTTATTTTGACAAACTTGTGTGGATTTTATATTCAATTAAAATGATTATAAAATAATATTTTGCCCTTGCACACTTCCTAATTGTCTTAGTGTATGTAAGCATCATCTGGAATGCTTGCTAAAACATGAATTCCTGGTTTCCACTCCCAGGGCCAGCTAGGTGTATGTAAGGTAAGGCTTGGAAATAAGTGTCCCAGGAGATTGATTCTGCTTAGCTGACCCAAGTAGTGCTCTATGAGAGACTTAGCTCCAGGAAACAGCCTCAAGGTGTCTCATTACCTCAGTTTGAGAAGTGCCTTTCTAAAGGCTCAAAGAATCGCCTCCACAACAATGAACAATGCAGTCTCAGCTTTATTAAGCATTCCCGCCCTTCACTCCTCTGTGGGCAATCAGTCTGAACTTCTAGCTTTCTTACAAGACCCACATTTGTCTAATCTTCCACTAGATGTGTTCTCTCTTAGTCAGTCCCTATATTTGATGGACACATCTTCAAATTATATTGGCCCTTCCAGGCTTTCAAGTACTGAGTTTCCCACAAAGAGCCCATCCTCTCCCACTCTCTCAACTTGCCATGACTTTCCTCCGGCCCTCTTCAATGTTTCTATACATGTCTTATGACTTCTAACTGAGCGTAAGTTCCACAATGAGGTCCATGTTACATATATTCCTAGGGCTCCAGTAGGTCATACCTACCACGATCCTTTGCATGCAATAGCTGCTCAATAAACATTGATTGAATGGATGACTTCAGGAGAAAAAGCTGTTATATAGGGTCAAGAAGTGCACAAAAACAGAAGAAACAGTAACTACTGCTCAGTTCTAGTAATGTCATTAATTGGCACATGTTCCTTTTCTTTAGAGGTACTTCTCTTAATCAGGAGGAAAGAGAATCTAGAAATGATTATGATTATTATACTATAAAAATGGATCCATAGAGTGTAAAACACAAAAAGTGAACTCATGTAAATTATGAATTTAGTTAATAATTATATATCACCATTGCAACAAATATAGCACAAGAATGACAGGTGTTGATAATGCGGAAACTAAGTGGGAGGAATTTGAGGGGATAGATAAGTCTATACTTTCTGCTCCATTTTTCTGTTAACCTAAAACTATCCCCTAAATAAAGTTTATTAATTAAAAAAATTAAAAAGTGGGCATTTGGTAATGAGAGAGAGAAAAAGGAGTAAGGTGAAATGGTAAGAAATTAAACAGAATTCACCCAATGCTTGTCATGAGTGGTATTTCAAGAGCAGGAAAGCAAGACCTGCCTCACTATGGTTGGGAACACTCTTTCATGATTGTTTATACATAACACTTCTAAAGAATTCTTTGAACTCAGCTTTTTCATTAGTGAAATGAGATTTTCACATTTAGAGACATGTGATAAAATGGAAGTATAAATAAGCAAGCATGAACCTTATAATAAACATTGCCCAAGAATTCACCCTGTTGTAAATTAGAGTAGAATTGGTAAAGCAAGAGGATTTATGAGGACAGAGGTGGAGCGGAGCTGCAGGGAGGATACAGTCTACCAAGGAGTTTAAAGAATACTTTCAGTTGAATGAGGAGACATGCTACGGCATCGACCAATCATAGTTTGACAACAAGAATGATGACAGAAAGAGAGGAGCGAACAAGCAAGCTTTGTAGAACTGGGCTCACACATATTCAGCAGTTCATTTCAGAGGGACAAAAATAACAATTTCCAATTTATGCACAGTGTAAGTATCTAAATGATACAATATAGAATATCACATTGCACATTCCTTCAGAATTACGCAGTCAGCACAACCTGCAAGTTTGAATTATTTTGTTTTAACCTTTATCAGGGTTCTCCACCCTCCATTTAGTGTATAGCAATTCAGGATCTGCCTCTATTTTATTGCTAAGCCATTTTCATGTAGATTAATATATATGTATAAAATTATGTATACTTCATATACATTTCTCCATAAATAGAAAAGAAACGTTTGCACCTAGTGAGTGTTTCTGATTGACTTTCCTTCCTCTGCTAATGTGGAGAATACCATTTGTCGTTCACAAGGGTGTTTTACCTACACCAAACTGATTTGTTGAGTGTGATCTCAGGGCAAAAGTTCTAGATGAAACTGGTTCAGGCTAAATCTTTTCAGAAACTTGGACAGCACCGCAGTGTACTGCTTCTGAAACTTTAACATGAAAACTAAACATCTGGAGATCTTGTTAAAATGCAGATTCTGAATTGGTACATCTGGGGAGGCGCCTGAGATCCTGAATTTCTTTTCTTTAAAACTTTTTTTTTACTGTTGTTCAACTACAGTTGTTTCCATTTTTCCACCACCACTTTCCCTGGCCCCACCCGCTCCCATCTCCCACCCTCAATCCTACCCTCCTTGGCTTTGTCCATGGGCCCTTTATACAAGTTCCTTGATGACCCTTCCCCTTCTTTCCCCCAGTTACCCTCCTCTCCCCTCCCCTCCCTCCCCCTCTGGTTACTGTCAGTTTGTTCTTTATTTCAATGTCTCTGGTTATGTTTTACTTGCTTGTTTTGTTGAATTTCTGACAAATTCCCTGGTGATGCCGATGCTGCATAGCGCGGGTGCAGAGGGGCTGCCTCTTGTCATATGACTGTTATCTGATCTGATTAAAGAAACCAAAACTTTAAACTGTGAAGCCTCCAGAGAAGGAAGTCTGTGTTTTTTTTTTACTGGTCTAAGGAAGGATGAACATCTCGTTTTGTCTCCTTTTTCCTGAATACAAGGCAGGTGGGGTGGGTATAAGAAGTTTTTATAAACACCTACAAATACTGTACATGCTACAACATGTGGCTTTGTAACAGAGGTTGTGAATAGGCAAAGAGTAAATATAATCACCAGGGAGAAGGCTTCATACTTTCTCAGAAAAAGATTAAGGGCAGCAAAGCTGGCAATTGTTTATTTTATTTTTTAAAATAATTTTTAAATGTATTAAATTAAAGTTGACATACATTGTATTAGTTTCAGGTGTACACCGCATGATTAGACATTGTATAACTTACTAGTGATCATCCTGATAAATCTAGCACCTGACTGGCATTAGACATAGTTATTACAATATTATTGACTCTGTTCCCTGTCCTGTACTTTACAGCCACATGACTATTCTGTAACAATCAATTTGTGCTTCTTAATCCGTCACTTTATTCACCCGTACCCCCAAGCCCACTCCCATCTGGCAACCATCAAAATGTTCTCTGTGTAAGTCTGTTTTTGTCTGCTTGTTCATTTATTTTGTTTTGTAGATTCAATTGTTGATAGATATGTATTTATTGCCATTTTATTGCTCATTTTTTCTCCTCCTCCTCCTCCTCCTCCTTCTTCTTTTCAAGAAGACCCTTTAACATTTTATGGAATACTGCTTTGGTAGTGATGAACTGCAAGTATTTTCTTATCTGGGAAGCTCTTTATATGTCCTTTGATTCTAAATAATACCTCTGCTGGGTAGAGTAAGCTTGGTTGTAGGACCTTGCTTTTCATCACTTTGGATATTTTTCTGCCAGTTCCTTCTGGTCTGCAAAGTTTCTGTTGAGAAATAAGCTGACAATCTTATGGCAGCTCCCTTGAAGTTAACTAACAACCTTTCTCTTGTTGCTTTTAGGGTTCTCTCTTTGTCTTTAAACTTTGGCATTTTAATTATGATGTATCTTGGCGTGGTCCTCTTTGTCTCCATCGTGTTGGGACTCTGCTTCCTGGACTTGTGTGTCTATTTTCTTCACCAAATTAGAGAAGTTTCTTTCATTGTTTTTTTTTTTTTTTTTTTTTTTTTTTTTTTTTTTTTTTTTTTTTTTTTTTTTTTTTTTTTTTTTTTTTTTTTTTTTTTTTTTTTTTTTTTTTTTTTTTTTTTTTTTACATAGGTGCTCAATTCCTTGCTGTCTCTCCTCTCCTGCTGGCACCCGCCATGATGTGAATGTCAGATGTGCTTAAAGGTGTCTCAGAGGCTCCTTTTAGTATTTTTTCATTTTGGGGGGTTTATTTTTCTTTTTGCTGTTCTGCTTGGGTGTTTTCTGCTTCCTTCCAAATCTCTGATCTAATCCTCTGTTCCATGTACTCTACTGTTGATTTCCAGTTAATATCATTAACTGGTAAAACAATCTTTATTGAAGTTAATGTATTCTTCATTTCTGACTGGTTCATTTTTATGGTTTGTAGTTCCATTGTTATATTTTCTATCTCTGTGTTGAAGTTCTCACGAAGTTCATATACTCTTCCCCTAAGTTCATTGAGCATCCTTATGACCAGTGTTTTGAAATCTGCATCTAGTAGATTGCTTGTCTCCATGTCATTCAGATTTTTAGGCTTTTGTTCTGTTCTTTCACTTGGGACATGTATCTTTGTCCTCATTTTGACAGCCACCCTGTGTTTGTTTCCATGTATTAGGTAGAGCTATGTCTCTTAGGTTCAACAGAATGGCCTAATATACTAGATGTTCTGTAGGGTCCAGTAGCACAGCATCCCCAAACTATGTACTCCAGGAATCCCCCCTCCCCCAGAGACCTATGTATATCTTCCTGTTGTAGTTGAGTCTTGATTGCTGTTGGCATACCAGTGGGAGGGATTTACCTCCGACTGGCTCTGACCACTGACCCCCAACCTCTGACCACTGTGGAGGATCAGCTCGGCAGGGGCCCACCCCACAGAGCAGGACTTACTTCAGCAGGGCTCTGGTGCCTGCTGAGCCCACCCCTTGAGTGTGTTGCTTGTGGAGATGGTTGGGTGGTGGTGATTCAACATGGTCTGAAGCTGTTTACTGGGTGCGCCGGCTCTGGGGCCTTCTGGGAGATGCAGGCCAAGGTCAGCTGCCATCTGTGTTTTGCTGAGGCCACCTGGTATGAGCTATGAAACAATCGGAAATGGCTGCTATGTGTGCTGGACTTGCAGATGACCAGGTGAGGCCAAGCTGTGAACCAAGGCTGGCTGCTGCTTGTGCCAGGCCTGGGACTACTTAGTGAGAGGTATGGGGCTTGCTGAGGCCAAGTGCTGCTTATTTGAGACATTTTAGGAAACTCTGAAGCATGAGCCAAGACAGGCTGTTTTTATAGAAAAAACACTGTCAATAGCTTGCGTGGGCCTGAAAATTGGGTGGCTGAGTGGGGTGTGGCAGGGCCTCAGGGAATCACCAAAGTGGGGCAAACACCATGGGCCAGGTTGGTGGAGTTTTAGATATGCTGCCTACCTGCTGGCTCTGTGGCTTTGTCAGGGGAGGGCTCATCAAAAGAACAGTGGCCTCTGCCAGCACTTCTGTCTGGGAGAAAGATGCTCCCCCCAGCTCTCACCCTGATGTTGGACAATTCAGTTCCACCTGGTATGTATCTGGTGCCTTTCAAACTGCTGCCCCAGCAGTGGAGCTTAGAGGGACTAAATCTGCGTAAGCCTGTATGTGGGCCCTTTAAGAGAAACTTCCCAGGACTCCAGAGGCCCTCCATCTCCCTCAGCCTAAATCCCTGCTGATTTTCACAGCCAGGAGATATGAGAACTTCTCTTCCTGGTGCTGGAACCCTGGGTTGGGAGGCCTGGTGTGGCACTGGGACCCCTTCCTCCTCAGAAGGGCCTCTGCAACCAAGATATCCCTTCTAATTTTTATCCACTTCACGTGGTATTGAACTAGCCCATTCTGCATCTCCACCCCTCTGACCAGTCTTGTGGCTTCTTTTTTAATTCCCTAGTTGTAGGAATTCCATTCAGCCAGATTTCCGGTGGTTCTTGATGAGGGTTGTTCTGTAGTTTAGTTGTAATTTTGATGTATTTGTGGGAGGAGGTGAGGACCTTGTTTACCTATGCCACCATCTTGACTAGAAGTTACGTTTGGTTATTTTAAGTAGCAAAGGAGTTGTTCTTCATGATCATTTTTTGAAAGGTAAAGTGATGATGAACTGGCAATTAAAAATTGACATTTTTTAAAAAAGATTATTTATTTACTTTTAGAGAGAGGGGAAGGGAGGGAGAAAGAGAGGAGAGAAACATCAATGTACAGGAGATACACCAATTGGTTGCTTCCTGCACACCCCCACCTGTGGACCTGGCCTGCAACCCAGGCATGTGCCCTGATTGGGAATTGAACAGGCAACCATTCATTTTGCAGGCTGGTGGTCAATCCACTGAGTCACACCAGCCAGAGCAAAATGGACTTTTTCATGAGGCTGGAGATGATTTTTCAATGGTCCATTCATATGGATCCTCTGCCCTCTGTAAATTTTCTCACGGTTTCATGACTAAGCTCTGTGATAGAAAATATAAAACACCTTATATCATTATTTGTTGTGTAAACACACTTAGTGCAAACAGATGGATCAATGAACTCATGAAGATTGCCTGCAATTCCAAATTTTTTTTTGCCAGATGAAAGCTTTAACCTTCAGAAAGCACTTTGCAGAGGAGCTGAAGTCAGAGTAGGGGAGGGGGGGAGACTGAGAATAATGGGAAGGAAAAGACAGCTTCAGCTGGGGGAATTCACTGTGGAAGAGGAAAATGTGCTCTGCTCCCCAACCTTGCAGGTAGCATGTTTGGCTGCCACAGGAGCACATTATTTGTTCTCCCCACCCCACACGGAACTAAAGAATGCATTGTGGGAAAACCCATCGTGACATATGACACACTGCAAGGGAAGATCACAGCATGAGGCAGCATCAAGGGATTGACATGGCCTTGATGCACTCGGGCACAGCACGGGGCCGCCTGGATGAGTGGCTCTTCCAACGGAAGCCCGGGTGCAATTTGCACAATTCTCCTGAGAGCTCCGGGTGAAGCCCCAAGCTCCCGCAAACCGGGCCAAAGAGGAGAGCAAAGACCCTGCCCCCCTGCCTGGAGATACACAAAGGGAGGCATTTCAAAAGAAGCTTAGTAAAAAGAGGAAAAATTATACACAAATATTAGAGAAAAATTGGAATGGATTCTTAAAAAGAATCTAATAGTAAGAATGAGAGCAAAAGGATGGGAAGAAAATGGGAAGTGCAGGAAACTGGCTGGCAAAGCACATATCAAAGTGATGGGTGAAACTTTCCTCTTTTTCATTTTCTTTCTTTCTTTTTTTTTTAAGACAAAGGTTCTTAGGAATGCTACAAATGAACCTGATTTGTTTTGGTTAAACAGTCTTCCTTCTCCTCAGTCTCTCATAACTTTTCAGTGGTTGCCCATGTCCAAACAAAAGTAAGCATTTTTAAAAAAAGGATGGGGGTGGGGAGCCCTGCAAACCCAACCAGTGTTTCTTCCTGTTCTGTCTCTGAGCAAAAGACCCTCCTCCTCCCATTTACCCTTGTTGTTCTTGCTTATACCACTTTTTGTTCATCAGATTTACATTTCAAAATTTTTGTATTGCTGCCATACATTAATTATTAATCTTCCACAAGTCCCCTCTGTAGAAGCCTTCTGAACTTTGATTTCACTATCCACTCTGAGGAAGGTAAGCTTTCATCATGACCCCTTTCTCGCGAGTATTTTCCTTTTCTCACACTATGAAAAATCCACCCGATCCATTGCTAGATAAGTACTTAGGAAAATCTCAGAGACTTTAAAAGGCAGCCTACAAATGCCTGAGATTGAGAATGACCATTGTTTTTCAGCATCATTTGAAGATCTTTCGAAGAATCTGGTTCTATCACAAACAAGAATTTTATTAAGATTTAATTGGGGTTAGGGTGGTAAAAAATTAACCAGTTTTGTTTTGACTCAATTAATCAGCTACCTACTGCGTAAGCCAGCCAGTCCAGACTGTCAGACCAACTGTATGTGGCCCTCCCTTCGGTGGAGGCTTCCCCCTGCTTATGACCTGGAGGTGCCATCCATGTTGCTTATCGCTTTCATTTCACATTTAATCCCAAGAAACAGACCAAACTTACTATTTTAAATTATATTTCAATATGATACTGAATAGTTATGATTTTTTGTAACTTATTTCTGTCTCAAAAATTGACTTACTACTTATATTATCTGTTTTTAATATTTTAGGAGGATCACTTACCTCTCTAATAATTTTATAAAAGTGTGTGCATGTGTGTGTGTGTACTTTCTTTATACCATTTCAAGGGGTTTCTAGGGTCCTGAAAGATTATACATGAACACTTTCAGGTTTTGGGATCTTAGATCAGGAATTCATGATAGTGATATTGAAGTTCTTGAGGTTTTTCTTTTTTAAAGATTTTATTTATTTTTAGAGAGAGGGGAAGGGAGAGAGAAGGAGAGGGAGAAAAACATCGATGTGTGAGAGATATGATGACTGGTTGCCTATTATACACCCTTCTCTGGCATCCAGGCCAGCAACCCAAGCATGCGCCCTGACTGGGAACTGAACCAAAGACCTGTGGGTTTGCAGGCTGGCACTCAATCTACTGAGTCACACCAGCCAGAGCAGAAGTTCCTGAGTTTTGCTCCCCTACTTTTTCACCTCTACCCACATGAATCCCAGCTGAAGGCTGTATTGTGTTTCCTATCACATATAAATGTCCTAACATGGCCTCTGTGTCAGCTGTACAGTTTTACAGGCCGTGCAGAATTTTGGGTGACAACTCTGTTACTCTTTGTTGTTGCAGCTGGATTTACTTGGTGCTATATTCTGCTCGTGGTCCTCTTGTTTTCACTTCTGTTGTTAAGCAGTGTGTTGATGTTGCAAAGCACAGTTGAAGGATCACAGCTCATGGAGGAAAAGCCGTGAAATTAGGAGGCAGATGAGAAGGCTCTTGGGTTCTCTGTGCTGTGACATAACTACATGACCTTGAACCAGTTACTTCATCTTTCTGGGCTTCGGTTTCTCAATAATAGCCACCAGTTATGGAGCACATGCTAGGTGCTGCCTAAGGGCTCTATATAATTCTCACAAGGACCCTTAGAGGCAACTTCTGTTAGCCTCATTTTAGAGTTGAGGAAACCAGGATTTGGAGAGGTGAAGAGAGCAGAGCCTGGATTTGAACTGAAGTGTGTTTGACTGAAGAGCCAAGGCCACTTTTCCACTGTCTGTTCTACACAGCTTTCTGTATAAAATGGGTGGTGAGACTCTAAATAAACCAACTCAAATGTTCCACAGTTCTAAATGAGGCCACTGACAGCCATACTGCCTATCAAATAATCTAATTTTTTTGTAATTAAAAAAAAATCCTGCTTCATTGAGGTATGATGGATAAGCCATAAACTGCCCATACTAAAAGGATATCTTCTGTTGAGTTTTGACTTGT
Source organism: Anoura caudifer (assembly GCA_004027475.1). Lineage (NCBI taxonomy): Eukaryota > Metazoa > Chordata > Mammalia > Chiroptera > Phyllostomidae > Anoura > Anoura caudifer. Next base: position 149,463 of record PVKU01003552.1, on the reverse strand, counting down.
ATATATAGCTGTGAAACCATCATCACAATCAACATAATAAATATATCCATGACTCCCAAAAGTTTTCTCTTGCCCTTTTGCAATCTTTCCTTCCCAACCTTCCTGTACCTTCTTTCAAGGCAACTGCTAATCCACTTTTTGTCAGTATAGATTAGTTTTCATTTTCCAGAACTAAAAATAATAGTAGTCTCTCGTTGTGATTTAATTTTCATTTCCCAGTGAGTAATGATGCTCTGCATATTTTCATGTGAATATAGCTTCTTAGTGAAATGCATTTTCAAATAATTTGTTCATTTTCAAAATTGATTGAGCTGTTCATTGAGTTTTGAAAGGGCTTTATGTATTCTAGATATAAGTCCTTATTAGATATATGATTTGAAAATATCTTAGTTTGGGGTTCTTAGAATCTTCTGTAGAGCAGGGATTTTTCACTTTCATGAAGTTCCTTTATCAATTGGTTCTTTTATTGATCATGTTATAGTTACATCTAAGAACTCTTTGCCTTACCCGAGGTCACGGAGGTTTCCTATTCAAAGTTTTATAGTTTTAATTTTTACATTCGGGTCTATGATTCGTTTTGAATAAACTCTTGTATGTGGTGTGAGGTATGGATCAAAGTTTCTTGTAGTGAGAAAGAATGCAGCTCTTTCAGAAAGGTAGGCTAATGCTTCTTGTAAGGACATTTGGTCCAAAGCAATGAAGGCTGGGACGAGGTTTATCTATTTAACTAATATATCTGAAGGGTCAAACTGTGCTGAAGAGTGTTAGACTGTGGGTAGACAGGGAAACCCGTGTTTCTGTCCCCAAGAGCTCATCTTTACTGCAGGCACCACAGGTGAGGCAAAGCCCAGATTCAGGAGTTTTTGCTTTATTCCTTAAAAAGAACTGACTGCTTTTGAAATGAGAGTCATGCTTTAGCAAGATCTGGCAGTTGTGTGTTATATACACAAAGCAGGGAAGAGCCTATGAAATTCAGCAAAAACTTTGAGGATTGGATGTGAAAGGCTTGGCTAGTGGCAGTGGGGGTGTGTAAGGAAGAAGCAAATTTCAAAAAAGAAGAGTTAACTAGATTGGAAAAGAGACTTCACGTACAAGGTGAAGGCAGGAGGCAGCCCACGATGACTTGAAGGCTTTGAGGAGGCTTGATTGATAGAATGCTGGTACCAGGAATAGAAATAGGGATGACAGAAGAGGAGCTTGTTTCAGAGTGCAGATGACAAATTTATTTTTAGATGTTTGAATTTTGAGGAGACAGTGGGATACCAAAGTAGATATGTACAGCTGTTGTTAGAAAATATGGGACTCAGGGAGAGTTCAGGGCTCAGGATATGGATTTGGGAGTCACCCGATAATATCATAGTTCAATTAATTCACTTACCAAATTATTGTTATAAACAGTTTTTCATATACTGACTTTGGACATAAAGACACAGAAGTGTGGTCTGTGTCCTTGAAGAGCAGGTGCACAGATGATGTAACTCAGTCTGGTAAAGGATAGGATCGTAATACCCATGGTAGAATGGCAGCACAGTGTAGTGACACCAAGTTGAGAGTAGGGGGTTTGGGGGAAGCTTCCTGGAGGAGGTGTCATCCAAACTGTGTCTTGGAACAAATGTAAGTTAATCAGGAAAAGAAGTGGGTAAAGGGTATTAGAGACCAAGGAAACAGCATATGAAAAAGTACAGAGGCAAGAGAGAGCATGAACTATTTGGAATCTGGGTAGAGAAATGGATATATGTAAGGGGGAAAAGAAAGATAAAGCTGAAGAGGGAGACAGAAGTTAACGTATGGAGTGCCTTGTAGGGCACTTGGGGACTTTGGTTGCTTTGTAGAACATCCAAATGGGGATGCCCCAAAGCACTGAACTCCATCCTGTGGGTAATGGGTTTCTCTGACAACTTTACATTTGGAAGCAATGTGATTATATTAGCAATTTTTGAATCTGCAAGACATCATTCTAAGTGAAATAAGCCAGACACAAAAAGAAAAAAAAACTGCATGATTTCACTTATACGTGGAATCTAAAAAAAGTCAGTACATAGAATCAGAGAGTAGAATGGTGGTTGCCAAGAGTGGAGAAGTGGGAGGAATGGGAGATAGTGGGTACAAAGTTGTAGTTATATAGGGTGGATAACTCTAAAGATTTAATGTACAAAATGATGACTACACTTAATAATACTGTACTGAATGGTAGAAAATTGCTAAGATTTGAGGTGCTCTCATCACATACACAAAAGATAACTGAAGAGAAGATATGCTAAGTAGCTTGACTGTGATGATCATTTATATATATATATATATTTATATACACACACACACAAGGTGGGACTAAAGTAGGTTAAATTACCAGCCATCATTACCTAAAAGATAAATCATAAGTAAGAATATGAAATAACAACAACAGCAATAAGACACATACAAGGGGGAACCCCCCAAAACAAGAATTATCTTTGGAGGCTGGGTCCCTTTGTAGCACAGGTTTCCCCCACTAGGTGAGTGTTCTAGGAACCCATCTTTATCAGTGCACCAGTTGGCACTGTTGTGAGAGGCTGTGTTTGGCTTCAGTGAATTTTTTTTAAGACTCTTTCAACAGTTTGCCCATTTCCTGATGGGCAATTTAGGAGCACACCTGCCCACACTGTGCTGAGTGTTCAGCAGTTTTTGACCAAAAACAGCATGACCCCCCATGCCCCACACTTCCTATTCACCAGATTTCACCAAGTGATTTTTTCTTGTTTCTCTGATGAATAACATCCTCAAAGTGAAATGTTTTGCTGATGTGGAAGAGGTGAGACAAAAAACAGCAGAAACACTAAAAGTCATCAACATTGAGAGTTCAGAAACTGCCTTGAGCAGTGGGGAAAATGTCTCCATAGGTGCACTGCGTCGGATGGAGAGTGCTTTGAAGGTAACTGAAGCTTAAACATGTAAGAATAAATGCACATTTTTAATAAATAAATTCCATGTTTTGTAATATGAATAAATAATACAATAATAAATTAAAATAATAATATTATACAAGAATAAACTTTGTGTTTCATGTACTTACAACTGTAAACCTACTTTTACACACCCTTGCAGGTCAAATCATCATGTTTTATATCATAAATGCATGCAATTCTTATTAAAAATAAAATCAAATAAAGGGAAAGACTGCTCCAGCAGTGGTGCGATAAATCGATTGGAAGGGCTAAGGCTGAATTCAGGGGGACTAGTTACAATACCACTTTCATTTTGAAGGAGAAATGAAGAGGTTCTGATTTAAGGCAGTGTCAGTGGGAATGGGGAAGAAGGGATAATCAAAAAGATTGAAGAGCTGTAACTGGCAGGATCTCATGATAGATCAGATATAAGAGATTTGAATATGGGGTTTCTCAGCATACAAGTGATGTTTGAGATATTTGAAAGGAAAAACTGTCCCAAGGAGTGTGGTGATAAAAATGGAGTCTAGGTTGAAAGCTTAGATGTCCCAAATCTTGAGATTCCTGTGACTCTCAGTAGGATTCTTCTCCTCCTGAGAAAGTAGGAGGAAAGACCTGAAGATGAAGGGATCAGATTGGATGAATATCATCCTTGCAGGGAGCGGGAAGAGGACAGGAGTTAGCAATGGAAAGACCAGAAAGCTGTGATGGAGTAATGTCCCAAAAACTCAGAGAAAGTCTCTGTGGGGAAAGCATGCTCAGCAATGCTGCCAAGGAGCATAGGCACTGAAAGGATAACACCTTATGGACATCAGGAGGTCCCAGGTGACATTCGCCAAAGCTGGTGAGAGAACAGGCCAAATAACGCTGAGGAGACTGAGGAGATTTTGAGGAAGTGGATGTGGTAAGTACAGATGAAACCAGTTACAGGATGTGGGGCTCTAGCCTGCCTAGTCATCCACATTGTAAGACTCACATTTTAAATTTAGCTCTGATCCTTTGTGGTATGAATACTATGGTAGAACATGAGCACTATGGTGCTGCCTGAAAGATATGTCTTCTGAAGTACTAAGCATATTTGCCAAAGACATGTTACAGAAAACAATCATAAAAAGTAAGAATAAACTTCCTTAAGGGATTGAAAATAGTTTAAATCAGACTTTGCATCACTAGCCTTATCTTCTGACCACTCAATGGCCCACTGTTCCTGTTTCCTTTAACTGCAATTTATTTGCTCATCATCTCATAACAGAGACTTTCCTAAGCTGAAAAACAAAACAAAGAAAAGCAAAACAAAACAATCCTTCTGCTGAGAATAAGACTTGAGTAAGTGGAGTCTATGACTGAGAAACCTAGTCTTTCTCCTTGGACAAAATGAGTATAATGGGAACTGGGGTCTTGCTGATATGCCATGAGTTAAAAAAGAGTCCTGCCAAAAAAGTGGAATGGCTTAAAGGATAGTGTTACATTAGAGAAATTAGAATTAATGCATTGTGACCTACTAGAAATTATTAACCAGCAGAAAACCAGCCGAACCAAAAGTTAAGATTTATGGCTGAATGGCATTTTTTCCTATCATCAAAATATCAGTTATCATTAGTATCATTGGTTTGCCACCATGGTCATTTTAACCTCTACCCAAATAAAATCAATCTATTCTAAATATAGCTTTTTAAAAAAAATCCCAGATGCCACTGTATACCTAAAGATATGAAAGAAAAATACTAAATTCTAATCCAATGTTTGTTCCTTTTCTGATATAGATGCTTTCCCCCTACATATTAAAAAAAATAAATAAATGAGTTGTTTTTGACAAAAATTACAAACATACATAATATTTTCGGGATTGATTCAGTCTGGGATTGTTCATAAAAATAAACAGCATGTATGGGCTTCTGATGCAGATACCATCCCCTGAAGCGTGCTCTGGTTTCTTCTCAGCTAAATAAGAATAGCAAAATCAAGAGATGTGTGGTAATATATGTGTCAGTTACATTGGAATGCACTCCATGTGTAAATAAGACAATATCATTTGCAAGTACACTTTTCTAACCTCTGAAAGTAATGTTGGTTTTATCACTTTCGGCTTTCTAGAAAGCAGCCTCCCCTGAAGCCTGTGGGTTCTCTTTTTCTCCCATCACTCAGTCCTAGGGTGCTTTGTGCTTGTGCATAGTATATACACATGTACATGGCCTTTCTGGGAGGAAAGATCAAGAATGGATATTTTGTTGAACACTTAAGACATGCAATTTTCTTTTACCTACATTCAGTTACCATTTTAAATAATTTAAGAAAATTCCCAAGCCCAGATATTTGCATAACTTTTCTTTTCCTGATCTTAGTGACTAATTTGCAAAGTTAAGGTAATCCTTACTATACCTCTTCCTTCTGCCAACCCTCATTGAATATCTACTCTGTCTGTGCTTGATGAGTGAGGGCCATTAGCTTTACTGTTCCAGAGGAGCAGACAGACCCTGAGAGGCCAGATCTTGTGCACAGAAGCACAGCGAGGACTTACATCCAGGTCTGTCTGACACTCAAGCCTCATCTTTTCCTTGAACACAAATTATGGGGTAACCATATACACTCGACAGACTGTCCTAGCTGCGCAATCACTGTTCTTTCCTTCTCCTATACTCTATTAAAAAGTCAGGGATACAAGAGATCCACAGAGAGTAAAATGAGTAGCTACAGCCCTCTGTTTTGAAAGTGTAAAAGCCCCAAAGACCTAATTTTAAAAGAGAAATTTGTTAGTTACAACTGTGTAGGGACTACCCCTCTCCTTAAAAAATGCTTTGGCCCTGGCTGGGTGGCTCACTTGGTTGGAGCATTGTCCCATATACCAAAAAGTAGTGGGTTCAGTTCCTGGTCAGGGCACATGCCTCAGTTGCAGGTTCAATTCTCGTCAGAAAGCCTATGGGAGGCAACTGACTGATGTTTCTCTCTTGCATTGATGTTTCTCTCTGTTTGTACTTCTTTCTCTAAAATCAATAAACATATCCCCCAGGGAGGTTTAAAGAAATTTTAAAGTGTTTTGTTAGAAAGACCATCAGGGCTGCAGCAGGATGGAATGGGGAGCCCTTGCTGTGGATGTACAGGGTCCAGATTTCAACAAGCATCAGCAAAATCTCATGAACAGCCATCTTTATACAAGTCAGGGACCCAGAAATACCCCTAAGACTGGTACAGGTGCACATGACATCAATGCTTTTTAGACAGTTCAGTTTTGCTGATTGGTTGGTAGCTAGAGCCTACTGAGTTTATAAACTTGGACCCTATCCTACTTTCAGAAATGTTTGAGACAGTTTACAGATTAAATCTGGCATGGTGCTTCAGGATAGAATCAACTCTCTACGGGTAGGAGAAGACAATAGGGGTGTCAGGCATTACAGTGGCTCTGTTTTCTAGAAGCAAAGGCAAACAAAGACATTGGTTTATTAAAGTCTCACTTTCTGACAGCTCACAACATACACATTTTTTAAAACAGCAATAATTAATACATAAAAATATTTCCTTTTCTGTAATTACATTTCAGCAGGACTCTATTGAGCTCTGTGTGTAGAGCACACACAAAAATGCTGTTTAGAAATAGTACCTTTAATCAGACCATCCTAGATTACCTTGCTTCCCATAGATCTCATTTTTTCCCTGACTAAAAATAGGATTGGAGACATATTCAACCACCTTTATAAAAGACTCCTGAAGGGGTCACATATTGACCCTCTACAATGGCAGAAGGCACAGCATGGGGAATGGTTTTCAGTAATCAGATGTCTCAGGTGAACAGCCATCATTTCATTCCTAATGATGATGCATGCCTTAACAAGCAATTGTATATTTTGATCTGTAGATGTAAATGAGTTAACCTGAATTGAGAAAACCTAGGGTATCATGAACTCTCTATATTTGCTTTCTCAAAATCTTTGACTTACTGTTTGATACTTTGATATGTAGCATTTCTCAGGCTACTGGTTTAGACTTTGGCTAAGGAAAAAAGGAGCAGAACAGCGAGGCTGACTTACTGTATGTAGTAATTGCCCCTTCAGGCCCTTTATGCCTCATGTCATAGAGGAGTTCCATAAGGCTCTTTCTTAGCTCCCAGTGTAGAATTTAAAATTCTATGAAACCTTATGGGATTGAAAGGAGACCTTGGGAGGAACAGCCATTTCTGAGTTCAGGGTGGGTATGGGGCTGATGGAAGGCAAATGTTTCTGTTAGCTCTTCTGTGTAACAAACCATCCCCAAACTTAGTAGCTTAGAACGCTTATTTTCTATTACCTCTCAAGGCTCCTTGAGTGATGGGGCTCAGCTCTCCTGCGGTTGCAGTCAGATGGAGGCTGGGACTGAGGACATCCAAGATGGCATCTTCACCTCCATGTCTGGTACCTCCGCTCAGAGTGCTGAAACAGCACTGGCATTGGACTCTCTGTCTGGCTATGTTGGACTCATCAAAGAAGGTGATTTCAGAGTAGCCCGATTTCTTACCTAGCGGCTGGCTTTCCTCAGGGTGAGAACTCCAAGAGCTGCATATCTTTTTATGACCTTGTCTCTGAGTCATGCAGCATCACCTCTGCTGCATTCTACTGGCCAAAGCAAGTCACTGGGGCTGGTCCAGATTCAAGCAGAGGGGATTTATGCTGAGGTACAAATCCAGGAGGCATGGTTCATTGGGGAGCCAACTTTGGAGACTAAAACACACAGCAGAACAAGGATTTTGGGGGAGGATTTCTGACTAACCTGGTTTTTTTGGCCACTGGTCAATATCTAAAATGATACTGAGGGGATCTCCAGACAGGAAATGGGTGTGGTGAACCTATTTTACAGGCACGAACCACTAATTGTCCTAAAAGTACCTGTGAAAGGGACATAGCAGACTGGGTCAGTGGGGAGGAAAGCTTGGGTCCTTTGTCAGAATTTGTTATTTTAGAATTGGCCAAGGCAATTATCCTTGGGAGTGATTTGGGGGGTGCTTAAGGAGAAGCCTGGACCTGTGAACAGGTAAATTATGCTTCTGAGGTCCTATACCTGGACAAATCCCTGCCCTCACAGACACTCTTTTTTGGCATTAGATAATAAAGCAAATACAGAGAATACAGAGCAATTTCTCTGCCCCACTGTCCACTGTGACAGTTATTTCTATCTCAGTGTGGGAGAGTTCATGTGAAATCAACTTGTCGGCACCCTGGATTGCCCTCAGTGCTTTGTCGGAGTGCGGGCAGTGCCAGATGGATGGGCTGTATGTGGGGTGGGGCTATAAGGTGCTGCCCGAGAGATGGCTTCCCAGCCCTTCAATATTTGCCCTGTCTCTTTCTTCATAAGCCACCTCTTCCTCACCTCCCCTCCTTCTTTCAAATTTGAATAATGATAATAATTATGAAAAGAAACATAAATATAACAAAGATTATAACAACAATAGAGTAAAATGGAACAGAGCCTCTCAGAAAGAATTCCAGATGATAAGAAATGTACCTAAAGAAAAGATAACTCTACACATGTACAGTTTCTGGACACCTTAGCCCTGATGAATTTGGTGCCAGGAGTGTTATATAAAATCAAAGAAACGAGAACCTGGGATGGTCATAGGAGAGTGGGTAGATTAGAGAGCAACTTAATGATGGCATTGTGTATGTAGTCCCTGGGGCTGTGATTTCAGGAGAGAAAAATAAGGGACAAAGCAAGGAACGGAGTGTGGCAGAGAAGATAATGCAAGGAGCAGATGGGGACAGAACAGCAGAGAGAAGTTGAGAGAAATCTACAAAGAGGTTGCTCCTGGGGAGGAAAATACAATTACTATCAAAAGTGCTCCTCTGCATTTAAGTGTCGAACATAAAATGATACATAAAGTTTACAATTGTAGTTTTCCTGAGAGACAGAAGTAGAGAGAAGATGAAGGTGTCAGAAGGAGATTGTAGAATAAACATACATTGTCGCAGTGATAGAGGGAACAGGCCAGCAAAGGGCAAGGGCAATGTCCTCTCCTCTGGTAACTAGAAAGCAGAAACTTCATGGATTAGGTTCATCCCCACACTTTTCCAGGCCAATAATTTTTGCTAATAGGATTGCAATAAATGTTCTTATCTGAAGAAGAATTTTTCACTAAAAGAGACTCATTTCTGAAAAATCCCTTTGAATGAAGATATAACTGAGAAAGTAAGGGGTAGCATCACTCATCTTGTGGCTTTGGAATCAGTTCCTCGCTCTACCTCTTACCAGTTCTGTGACCTGAGCAAATTATTTATTCTCTTTCAGCTTCAGTTTCCTCATTTATAAAACAAGGGATAACAGCAGAACATGTCTCATATGGTTGCTGTGAGGATTAAGTGGAACATGTGCAAAGACTGAGCATGTTAATGTAAGACAGTAGCTGGTGTTATTATGACTCTACTGTTACTAGTAATGATAATACATTTCAACTTTCTTGTATATTGAGTCCCTGCCTTCCCCCAAAGCTGCCCTCTCTGACCGTAAAATCAAAGTGTATTTCTTTGCATGGTACACTGATGTTAATGAAAAGATCCAGAGAGGCCACAAATGAAAAGGTTTTGGCAGAGATGCAGTGTTTACTCAGATATACTGGTTAAGCCACACAAAACTTTTCCATTTTCCTGCCTCTCAATTAGTTGTAATTCTTGACTCCACTGCTTCTGCTTTTGGAGTGAAAGGGTTTTCGATGGTCCAGTGGGCCGCTGGATTAAGCTGTACTTAAGTTACTTATATGCAGAAATAAACTTGTCTTCTTATTCTTCCTGTACAATGGCACATCCCTACTAATTACATTATTCTCTGCGACTCTCCAGAGTCTTCCAGATAACAAGAAGCAGCGATGTTACAGGACATATGCTTTTACAATTTATTGGCTACTGTTATCCACGGCCTAACACGGAAGCTGAGCAAACAGTCCAGACCCAAATGTAAAAGCCCACCGATTGTCAATGGCATGAAGTCAGAATTTGATTAGAGTGCCATTTTCCAGCCCTTTCCTCTGTGCTCATAGAGAAGGCAACAGCTCTTAAGTCCCTAAGAGATGCTGCTTGATTTAAGCCCTGTGAAATTCTAACCAAAAGGTAATAGAAAGGAGAAACCAAGCTTATCAAATTTTCCTTAGGACCATTGGTCTGTTTCACCTGCGGTAATTGGCTAAGCTCGGGCCTGCACTCCGACAAGCTACAGGAAGTTGCCAGAAAGTACTACTAATAAATAACCCAGTGCTTTGGAAAATGCCCATTTAAACTCTCTGGTATTGATTTAGATGAGGTCTAAGAAGAGTATAGAAATACACAGGGCTAGTAAGTGAATCGGAGTGGCTGTTGGGGGAAGTAAGAGGTATTGGTTAATTACAAGAATTTTGATGCAGTGAGGTTAATTGGATGAAGGACACTGTGTGGAATGAAGGTTGGTTTCTATTAAAGCAGTGTAATAGAGTAAGAAGCCAGTGAGAGAATTACCTTCTTTTTCAGACACAGATAATTTAACCTATTTATTGGAGCATTTTATAAGAAACAAAGGAGCAAAAAAAGAACCTCACAGGTGTCCTTTTAATTTAATCAGTGCAGTTGGTATTGTGACCAAAATTGCTTAGGCTGCAGGGCCTTCTGCTGAAAGGGCACTGCACAGAACCATCCTCTGGAAAGGTGTCAGCAATGAAACTGTTTATGGCATAAACAGGGAGATGAATCTTAAATAGTTTACTCTGAACATCTGATATGAAAAATAAGAAAAGCCATCAGAGCGTTTCAGGCAGGCCTCACAGGCATCATCTAGCCCATGTCAGCTTCGCCAAGCCTGGTGTTTGCACACACACACCAGTTCATCAAACCCAGCTCCGTGGGTTTTGGTGAAATTGAAAATTTAAGACAGAGCGGAGGATCACTCGGTTCATAGAGAGGACCACGAGATCAAAGCATTTCTGTTGTCAGTGTCCAGGAGTCTGGCTGCTCCTGGGAACGGAGCAGAGAGGGAGGGTGGGGAAGACGAGAGCCGTCACATGTTTTGCAACTTTTCTCACTAAGGAGTAAGGGAATAAGACAGACATTAGCACCAGTTCTTGGTCCTCAGTCAGAGGGAAATGTCTCTTCTGCATCATCAACTCAATTTTTCCTTTCTTTTTTTAAAAATCTTTTTGTTTTATTTTTTAACTTCTTTTTTTTTTAAATTGTTGTTCAAGTGCAGTTGTCTCAATTTTGCCCCCCCACTTCCCCCCACCCCAGCCATTCCCATTTCCCACTCTTGATCCTTGGTATTGTCTGATGCACAAGGTGTGCTTCACATCAAGCAAGAAAGAAATCCCAGAAATGCGTTTCAATTCAAGTCTACAAATATTTATTGAGCACCTACCTAAGTTCCAGACACTGTTTCTGTATCTGGGCATGTTGGCAGGTAAGAGATGAAAAGCAAAGAGAGAGCGCAGACCATCCCTGTCCTCCGGGAGGGGGAATCAAAGTTCCAGATGACTCATTCCAGAGGCCGCCCTATGGCTCCCCACTTGGCGAGGTTTCACAAACGAAGCTGTGTCCCTGGCTTCGTGCTAATTCAGGCACAGCTGAGATGCCCCTCTGAGAGCACTGGTGCACCTTGTGTCATTTTCAGTTTCAGCAAATATTGGGAGAAAATGATTTTCCCTCATTGCAGAAAGCGGTACTGTGAGGAGATGGGGAGAATGGAAAAACACCTGACATGCTATTAGGAGAGTCACACCCTCCTGCTGTCCAAGGCTAAATTCAGAGCTGCACAACCAGGAGCTCTCTGGCTGTTGTCAGCTGTGGTGACTCTACAGTTCCTTTGAGGACCGGGAGAACGTGCCCAGGGTAACAAAGATGCCCATGCAAATAAGAAGCCACTGGGGTTCACAGGGTTTTGACAGTTCACCAGTGACCATTTGTTGAATTCTGCATTAGTGAAACAATATGAATGGATTCTGACCATTGTTACGAGTAAGAAGACCAACTGGGGGCCTGAAAAGTACATAATGACAAATTGGCAATAATATTAACAATAAAACTTTTGAGAAATGGGCTTTTGCTTGGTTTCTCCCTGGCCTGTTTCCCATCGCTGGCCTTGGCTCCTGGGGTTGGAACTGCTTGCATTCCAGTTTTTTCCCCCTTGAGAGCCACGTGGTTTGTGAGCCGCTGCCTCTGGGTGGATTGGCCATCTCTCTTCTGGTTCTCCTTGCAGCTTGCCTGAGGAGCGGATATAAATCTCCTGGGAAGGCACTGTGCCCAGTTCTTGGCTTCAGAGCCCTTTTCAATTAATAGGAATAATAGTTCTGAATTGGGAGTGTGCCTCAACATTTTAGCATTTTTAAGATCGGAATCCAGAGAGCACAGAGGATGACACTTGTACTTCTTGAATAATAGCATTCATTTGACACTTAATACATAATACTTTGTACTATTACTTAGCTGTCTGGAAATAATTTTATTATTTTTGTGATTGTAAAAAGAACAGAGCTTACTGAAAAATCATAGACTATAAAGAAAAAGTGTAAGGGAGGAATTAAAAAATCCTTTGTCATATCATTACTTAGACATAGCCACTGTTAATACTCTTGCACTTCTTCTTTAAGATTTAACTTTAGGTTGATACACAATATTCATTTGTTAAAGATCCAATTATACTGTACAAACTGTTTAGCAAGTTTTTCTATTTTTCTATATCAACAAATATAGACCTCAATTACTTTTTTTATGGTCTCATAGTATTCCATAGTGTGGATGAACCATAAACTGACTCAGGCTGTCCACTGTTGGCGGGTATTTGGGTTATTTCTGATTTTGTAAAAATCTGTACAGCCTCAGTGGATATGCTTGTACATACACTTTTTTGCACATGTAACATTTTTCCTTGTGATAAAGTCCTAGAAGTGTAATTTCTGGGTCACAGTGAATAAGCTTTTTAAAGGCCTGGAATGCGTTGCGTATTTCAGCCTCCAGAGAGACTGGCCGTTTGCTCTGCTGGCAGCGGCACGTGTGAGCGCCCGCCTCCCCGATGCTCACCAGAGCTCCATGCCTGCACCTCTTCCATCCTGCGGAACTAACAACACTTGGACTTTTGTCAGTGAACTTGTTTTGTTTCACCTTCTTTCAATTAAAAGTGACACTTAAGGTCTTTTCATTCATGTAGTAGCTTATTTTTTTTTCATTCACTTTCGAATACCTGTTGAATGGCTACTATGTACAGGCACTGTGCTATATTGCCTGGTCAAGTAAGAGTGAGGAAAGAAAAGTTCTCAATTTGTGTGGCCTTGAGTCTCAGGGGACCACTGTACTAGTTTTCCAGGGCTGCCATAACAGTAACACAAACTGGGTGGCTTAAAACAATAGAGATGTATTGCTTCAGTTCTGTAGGGTTTCTGAAAATCAAGGTGTCGGCAGGGCCCTGGTCCCGCTGACACCCTTCAGGGAGCCCTTCCTTGACAATTGCTAACTTCTGTTTGTTGGCAGCCTGTGGCGTTCCTTGGCTTGTAGATGCATCACCCCAGTCCTCCATCTTCACATGGAGTTCTCCCTGTGTCTCTGTCTTTACATGGATGTCTTTTGGTAAGGAAACCAGTCATATTGGATTGGGGGCCCACCCTAGTCTAATATAATTCCACCATAACTAATTACTTCTGCAAGGGCCTTATTTCCAAGTAAGGTCATATTCTAGGCCAGGGGTGTCAAACTCATTTTTACCGGGAGCCACATCAGCCTCCCAGTTGCCTTCAAAGGGCCGAATGTAATTTTAGGACTGTATAAATGTAATTACTCCTTAATAGTTAAGTGAGAGCTCAATGCTGCCACCAGGCAGAAACAAGGTGGAGGGCCGAATTCTGTCCGTGGGCCTTGTGTTTGCCACCTGTGTTCTATGGTTTAGGATTTCAATATATCTTTGTTTTGGTGGACATAATTCAGCTCATAAAGAGGCATTAATGAAGCTACTAGTCAACTAAATAGTTACATCTGGAGTCACTGCCACGGTGGTATAAGGGACTATAAGAGGAAAGAGTCTTCCCAATGAGAAAGCTTAGAAAAGTTCTCCCCAGGAATGTGTGATGTGTCTGAGATGTTACGGAAGAGACGAATTGCCGGGCTGAGGGGAAGGTGTGGAGGAAGAGCAGCCAGCAGGGGTCCCCGCACAGCAAAAGTATCTGGAAGGCAGGTTCAGGTAGTTTGGACACTAAGGACCAGTGTGATCTGAGTGTAGAGAACAGGGGCCAGGTGGATGAGGCAAGGCAAAGAAGGTAGGGGGAACCTGGCATGTGGAGCAGAAGCCTGATTCTGGGAACAAAGGGAATGCAGTGATATGATTTGCCTGGAGTTGGGGAAGAGACGAAAGTGTTGGATTTGAGTTTCTATGGTTTCACTACGGGAAATAGATTGGAAGGTTCTTAGTGGATGTTGCTGCCAGGTGGAAGCTGTTACAAAGTATGGGTGAGGGATAGTAGTTTGGACAAAGTGTGATGACAGTGGAGAAGCAGCAAGAGGACAGACCTAAGAGATGAGAGGGAGACAAAAGAGTCAAGATTTGCTGGTAGATGAAGTATAGGAGGTGAGGGGAAGGCAATGCAAGAATAAGCCTATGGGTTCCAGTTTGTGTTCAAGATAGAGGTTACAAGATAGAGGTTAGAAGCCCTTACAGAGAAATCAGCAACACTTGGGAGAGATCCAGGGATCCAGGTTGTGGATATCTTACTTTGAGGTACCTTTGGGATGTGTAGGTGGAAGTGTTGAGAAGATAACGAAGAATGGAGTCTGGGGCTTAAAGAGAGCAGAGGTTGAAGACAAAACTCAGAGAGCCATCTGCATGTGACATACCTGGTCACTAGTGCCATGGGCAAGGGTGACATGGCTCCGGGAGAGGCCAAAGAGGATCTCTTCATGGGTGGATTTGTCCATTTTCTTTCCTTTTTCTGGGGGGGTGGTGGTGGTGTCCATTACCATTTTTGTCCATTTTCTGTAGACAGGAAGTATTTATACGTTATAAGAACTCTTTATATGTTAACAAATTATTGGAAATATAGAGGGTCCACTACAAATAATGCCCGTTTATTATTATAAAACTTTTTATTACAAAATCATAAGTGTGTAATTCTGTAACATAACAATATCACACTCAAGCACACCATATGACATTTTAGGTGAAATGTTCAAATTAAAACTCTAAATTGTTATACCCATATTATTACACTACCAACCACACTTTTAACAGGCGTTACTTCTGCCTGACCTTATATGTTATATTTTTTTCCTCAGTATGTTGCTTGTGTTATAGCTTTGTTTGTGGTGTTGCTGTTATTGTTTTTGGCCATTAGGAAGATTTTAGATATTTATATAATTTTAGTTGTCAATACTTTCATTTATTTATAGTGCAGTGTTGAAGAGCTGAAGTTTTTAAATTATACTGTGCAAGTTTGAAATTCCCCTCTGCCACTTTTTACCTGTGTTGTCTTGGGTAGTTTATTTATTTGTGTGTTAGTTCCCTTACCTGTAATATGATGACAGCTGCATCTACCTCCTAGTGGACATTAAATAAGATAATACATCTAAAGGATAGTATCTGACACAATAGTATATGTCAATAAGCATTAATTATTGTCTTGTTATTTGAGAGTAAATATGATAAAGAAAATTGCACATAGAATATATTTATAAGTTCAAGTTC
This sequence comes from Anoura caudifer, assembly GCA_004027475.1. Taxonomy (NCBI): domain Eukaryota; kingdom Metazoa; phylum Chordata; class Mammalia; order Chiroptera; family Phyllostomidae; genus Anoura; species Anoura caudifer. Next base: position 133,903 of record PVKU01003552.1, on the reverse strand, counting down.
AAATAGTATTTTATAAATAAGTGAAATTAGCTATTTGGGGAAAAAACAAGTTGCACAAAATATCAGGAGCAAAAGTATAAGAAAAATGGAAAACAGAGAGTTTGGTCGAATACCATCTATAAACTGTAATAGAAAATGACCTCTGATACCTGGAACATCCTAATCACAGAAGCAAAATATGGGTAAACAAACTTGGGAAAAAAACAGCCAGTATTGTCTCTTAGGAAGAAGTAGGTAGGCTTCATGTAAGGAAATCTAGGGCATTAAAACACGTCCCATATTGTAATGAAAAGGTCATACATAGCGGTAACTCTTTGATGCAACTTGAGGCAGAGCAACTGGAAGTGCTGCATGGGGTTGCCCAGGCTGGCCAAGATTGCCTCAAGGGTGGGATTCCCAGGTGTGGAGTCAAAGGTGGGAACAGAGGAGGTAGGTATGGTTTAGAATAAATAAGTAAATCAAGTATGTAGGTATGGTTGAGCATTTCTGGTGTGCTGTATACTCATGATTTCTCCTTCTGATTTTTTGCCCAGTTGATGTCATTACATCAGAATCCTGGGTGGGACCAGGTAGAGGTTATCACCCAGATGCACTGGAAGTTGGCTCAGGATTAAGGTGATTTATGCTCCTCTTTGCTTCAATTGCACTGCTTACCCTTGCTATTGCTGGAAGGGCTGTGCCTGCTCAGAGTGAAAATAGAAAGGTAGTCTACATTTTTTTATCATCATCAGTAATATACTAATTGTCAAGATAAATATTATTAATAATGTTTTTTTTTGTCTTTCATGCCATGCTTAGGAGACCTTCTTCATCCTGAGATTGAAAAATACTGGTCTGTATTTTCTTTCTAGTACTTCTATGGTTGCACTGCTTTGCTTTAGACCTTCAATGTTAATCATTTTTACATATGTGTTTTATCTCCCAAACTTCCTTCCTAAGCTCCTGGAGGACAGAAAAAAATGTGCTCGTTACTTTGCAGCTGGCTTAGCACAGAGCCAATCCTGGTAAAACTTCAAAAAGTGTTTTTGTGAAAGTGAGTGTGACACAACACTGATTACAGAAGGTTCTTTTCCCTTTGTGATTTTAGGTTTGATGAGGTTTGAGTTTTAGGTTTTGGATGGTGCTTGCTGTGACTGCGGGGGTCCTGATCAGGCTATCTCAGTGAGTGGTCAGCACCCTCCACAGTTAGTGTGGGCTCAGGAGACCTTTCAAGGATGGGCTTGACAGGTAATAAACACACATTGTCACTCTAAACTATATGACAGTCAGGAGTTCCTAATCATTACCTCCTTGCCAGTGTATGGAACTTTTTGTGTGGGTGTGGAAGGAGATGGCCATCACGTCTATCACTTCTCGGAGAGGTCAGGGACTAACAAATAATAAAGACCCACTGGTTTCTGCCCCAACCCTGGAGAATCGGCAGGCTTGCTTGTGAACTCTGAGCACTCTGTTGCTTCCCTATCCTCTTTTCTCAACTTGGCTGAACTGTGAGGAGAGGAGAGTCAGGCCAAAGGCTTTCTTTGCCCCAAGGCTCTGTGCAGACCTGGCCACAGGAGCTACAGGGGGTGCTTAGTGATCCTAAAGGCCCTTGTCTCCTCCCACAGCCTCATGGGAAGAGAGGGAGGAGAAAGGAACTCAGATACAGCCCAGGGTAGTGTTCCTAGACCCTCTTCTTTTTTTATTCTCCTTATCACTGCTTGATATAACAATTTATTTCTTTGCCTATATGTTTAAATGCTCCTGCTTGTACTAGGTTGTGAATTACACGAGAGCAGTGGCTTCATCGATCTTGTTCACTACTTTATGCGCAGCAGGAAAAATAGTATTTGGCACATAGTAGGTATCTGATAAAGGCATGTTTTAATTAATAAGTGAACAAATTTGCATTGAATTATTTTTGACAATACTAAATAAGTTCACTTGCCTAAAGTGTCTAAAAAGTGCTAGAAAGCATCAAGGGCAGGTAGTGTTGTTGCGTCCATTCGCACTCACACAGTGTTTGGATACACACATGGAACAAACAGGAGGCTGTGACTTAGAAGCAGCAGAGCCATGCTCTCTTCACTCTTCCCCAGTTGCTGTCTCCAGGGAACTGCAGTTCCTTTTATGGACGTGTAAGAGTTGCAGGTAATTAACTGAAGTTACAGGCATACAATTTATGCTGATCTAATCATTACTCAAGTTGGGATCTGTTTTCATGATTCTAAATGTCACGCAGTAACACTCACAGGAAGTATTGTCCATCATGCACTGTCCTCACTCATTCAGGAGCCTCATCTCTGCTGGTGTGTTCCGATCTGTGCTGTGTGGAAGTGAGGGCTCTGTGTCTTTCTCCTCCTTCCGTTGTAATCTCCACAATTATTTGTCCTTGCAAATTCCAGTAAGTTCTGGATCTCTGTTAGAGCTTCTAGTCCTGGGGGTGGAGATATGAGGGGCAGGGAAAGAGAAAATATTGACATTTGTTTATGTAAGTGATATTCATTAAGTGCTTCCCATTGCCAGAGACTGTGCTGGCTCAGTGGTGAACCCAGATGAGCTAAGGTCATTTAGCTAGAGAGGAATTAACACTAGCTTTCAAGTACAAGGTGAGATACATGAGATGCCTGTGAGGTGGAGGTGAGTAGCTGTCTTCATGTCAACTAAGGATAAGGCAAAGAAACCCAACAACAACCCAGTACCATTCGGTTAGAAGCAACTGTAAACAAGACTGATGTAAGCACGGGGGCCATATTTTCTGAATTAGAAACTGAGACACATGGTCTGACACATGATCTGACAGATGGAGGGAATATTTTGGATTATGACTGTCCTAGAAAAATCTCTTACAGATGGCATAGGTGTAGTACACAGCCATCGACATGTGACTTGAGGGGCATGGAGAAAATGCTGTGTTCTTCTTTAAGATATCTTTTCCAGTGCCATCTATTCCACTATTAGAGATTTATTTCTGTGTCCTATGGAAGCTTTTAGATATTACAGCTTGTCTTATTCAAATGGAAATGTATCTAGTATGTAGGATCTTAAACATGTTTAAGTTAAATATTTTGTGGTTTCGGTTTTGAAAGCAGAGATATGTAGGAATGGAAACCTGTGGGATAAGATGTGATAGGAGGGAAGGCAAATATTCTTACATTATGTCTAGAACTTGCTTCATCTACAGTTGTCAGATGGTGCCACAAATACCCAGGGAAGTGGTGAATCTCTTCCTTGGACATTTGAAAGAAGAGATAGTGGGCCAAGGGGCAGTCTTGCTTGGCAATCCTGAACCCAGAGCAAGTGCTGCTCAGCTCACAGTTGAGTGATGACTGTGATGCACAGAGAGGCACTCAACCCCTGTGCATATCTGATTGTGTGGATCATGAAAAGCCCCAGTCTTACCATTTCAGCAAACAAATTATTGTCTTTAAACTGGCAGGATTTTAGGGGGCAAACTTTTGTGTGAGTTCATGATGGAATTCCATGTTCTTGTTTATTCCCACTGAAACTTTCAATAGCTTCCATCTGTTAAAAGGGCATCATGATGGCTGCCCTTTAAGGTTTTTGAGAGAATGAAATGAGATCATGCAACCACAGCATCTAGCACAGTTCCTGAAAAAAAGAGTTGGTGCTTGATACTTACCCTCTTCCTGGCTCGGGTCAGAATTGGAGTGTATGGCAGATACTGTTAGTTGCACACCTAATTTCCCCTCTTCCCTTCTTTCTTGGAAATACAATAAAATGCAATAAAGTAAAATGTATTAGTTCATTATAAATTGGAAATCTGAAAAACATTTTCTTCTTTCTCTATCTCCCACAGATTGAAAAACACTGTGTAATGGATAAATATCAAATTATATAAAAAGTTGCTATAGAGTTTATAATTATTTTAAAAATTAACCCTTTAAAGATGATAGTCTTCTTATAGTGTGAGGTAAAAACCTATTGAGTGTTTGAAAACATGCAATTTGCCAGTTGTTCAGTACACACACACACACACACACACACACACACACACACACATCTCTTATGTGGTTAGGGACCAAAATGAATCTCCTTGGAACAATAGCTTCTTATTTTTCTTAACTAAATGTGATTGCCCTTTGCTTATGTAAATTAATACTTCAACATGCAGAGTGGTAATGAATTATTCTCAGAAGTAGGACATAATAGTATCTACAACACATCAGGAGAAATTTGGAAGTAGGACTATCTAAGATAATGAGAGGCAATTGGGAGTTTGGGGAAGAGGAGAATTTGACATATGGAAGTAATTATTATGAATTTTAAATTATTTGCTAAGTATAACAACATTGAGATGCTTTTATTTAACCAACTTAGAATTTTTTAAAAGACTACAAAATATAAAATGAACACAGGTATTTTATATTCTAAAAATATAAAATAAAAATTAAAAAAATCTTTAATGCCATGAAGCTCTTGAAAGAATCCAGAACTGATCCCAAATGGATGCACTGGAATGTGTTTGCTGTTAGTTGATGCAATAATTGTTCCAAGAAAAACTGTGAACCATGTCAGCCGGATGATACAGGGTATTTTGGTTTGCAACTTTTTGCCCAATGCTTTCTTGTTTTTCCTTAAAAAAATCTGTGTGCTGCTTATAAAGATTTCAGGGTGCTGCTTACCATTTTAGTTACTAACACAAACAACCTTGACAATAATAATCTATTTTTTTATCCCTGTTCACCCAGAGAAGTAAGCAGTCATCAATTATGGGCCCTCGCATGAAATACAAATTTAGCGCCCTGGAAATGAAAACTAAAGCAATTTGTACCTTTAGTATTCCAAGGGGAATCATTCTTGGTCTATTTACTATGAAATATTCCCTCTATCTTATACTCCTCTAAGTTATATCAATGTCATCAACCATAACTTGAATCATAATGAGTAGATGATACCCTTGCATGACTGGAATCATGTCATCATTATTAGATGACCTACTTAGCATACATGGTTAAAAATGCCATTGCCTTTTTATTTATTGACTTATTTCAGAATGGCACAGGTTATATCCAGACCAGGCTCCTCATGTGTTCTTGTGAAATGGCATAGTGTTTTGTTTATTTTTTTAACCCATATTCACTAACCACATACAATGAGCCATCCACACTATTTTAAAATACTTCCTTACAAACCATATTTTTCCTCCTATGACTTTTACTATCAATGGCTCTGGAAAAATGTAAAACATGGGCAAAGGAATGTGATAGCCTTGTTTCAAAAGCACCAGTAGACTTTAGGAGGAACCTCAAATCAGCAAAATTGTCACAGAGAAAAACAAACCTTCCTGAACCCACAGGGGTCAAATATGTGCACAGGGCACTTGTTTTTGCTGCCACCCTTGGATGCTGGCGAGGGCAGGAGTGGGTGGGTAGTGGTCCCTAGGGATGGCACCTGATAATGCCACCTCCAAGGTCAGAAATCCTGCCGCCATTTCTGGTCTTATGCTTCCAAATAAAAATGTATGAAGGAAGAATGAAGCATTTGCCTTAGAAATGCTAGAATTTTTCCTCACATTGGCTTTTATGCTGCTAAAATCTGTATTTGTTCTTTAATTGTTATTTCCTGCTGCTGCAGTTTCCTGCGCCTGATCTTTGTGGGCCAATGCTCCCTTCTCGGGGCACCCAGAAGCTCCAGGCAGTCATTCTCGCAATTTTGGAAGCACTCACTGCCTTATGTCCTCTCATTTCTTCTCTGGCTTTTGTTTCTTTCCAAATTCTATTTGAGTCTCCTCTTCTGTTCCTTTGGAATTCAGTGTTAGTGTTTTGGGGTCTGTCCACTTTCTTGCTAGGTCTGCCTGCATTATTTCCTAGGATTTAAAAGAAATTAAAATAGATTTTAAAAAATTAGGCAGCATGCCCAACGAGCAATGAGCAAGGCCAGGTTTAGGGGCACTGACCCACTGTGCGGTGGAAAATTTGCTTTACTCAAGTCAGCCCTCTGCATGCACAGGATACAAACCATAGATGGAAAATACACATATTGTTTTTAAAGCTTTGTTCTCCTGTCAATGGTTATTTAAGAATTTGGGTTTGAAAGGAACTTTGAGGTTTTTTACATATAATAATAGTATAACAGTGGTTCTACATGTTTATGTTTTAACTGCATAATGATTATGCTAGATTAGTTGCATAACAGCTAATTAACGATATAGTTGGCGTCTTACCGGATAATATAATAATAAGTTAACTAGAAACTGGTCAAGTTAGCTGAGTCATCCTCATATGGCCTGAATTCCCTTTACAGATGCAAACCGTTGTCAGCGATAGAAGGTGAGAGTACTTGAATGAGTAACATTTCTAAAGACAGAGAGACAGGGCACATACTGTAAGTTAGGTTCAATGAACCCACTTTTTATTTTTATTATATAATTGGGAGAAAAAACCTTACCCTCTGAACCATTATTCTCACTGTAATCTTCATTAGCTCATAATTAAGTCAATATCATATCAATAAAATGCTATGGTTTCTTCTTCATACCAAAAACTTAGTTTACTGAAACATGACTTACCCTCAATAAATAATAATCTGGATATTCTAAATAATTTCTTCTCTTTCCCCTGGATGTGGATGTGATGCTTAATGCGAAAGCAAAGTCAGATCAAACCTATTACTAATGACATCATATAACTTTGATCTCCAATTATGCCCTTCTGACTAGTGCATTTTATTGCAAAGTTTCTTATATATGTTAATTGTTGAACAGGATTTGTTGTCCCTGATCCTGAGCAGGTGGTATAGTGAGTCGTGAAGCTCTCTCAGGCAATTCTCTCTGCCTTTCTGCAGTAGGGCTCTCGTTTTTTAATAGAACCTACACCAGAAAGAAAGGTCTGAATTGCAGCTTTAATATCAAAGCAATGTTTCAATTGACTAAGCAGGGCATTAACAATTTAGATAAAAGGATGCAATGTAACAAATAATGAGCTATAAAAACCCCTCATTGAGCATTAACCCTTTGGAGCACATAGGTACGTATGTGCATTGTAAACATTTATTTAGCTGGCAATAAGAAAGCTTTTGGGGCTGCATTTCATTATTATTTGATTTATGATTAGCTGTTTATGTGTACATAGGTAAAAATAAGCCTGACTCTAAACTTCATTACTCTGATCATGAAGGTTCTTTAAGGGGATATTGGAATTGAGGTAGAAATTAGAATACAGGATAAGAGGCACTCTATCAAACAATACATGTTTAATAAATAGCTTCTTTGTCTGTACATCTGTGTAAGGTGTGGTGAAGGCATTGAAAAGAGTCCAAAACATGGCCCTGTGCCTCTGAAGTTACAGTAACAGAAGATAAAACTAGCAGCCATGATACAATTTAAGAGTTACTAGTATGACTCTGGTGGAGAGCACAGGCTGAGCCCTGAGTAGGGAGGGAAAGCACTGCAGTCTGGAATAGCTGGGGAAGGCTTTATGGGACAGATGGTCCTTGATGTGGGCTTTAAAGGAAAGGCAGGATTTGGATCAAGGGAGACAAAACTGTGAACAGAGGCATGGCAAGGGGAATGAGCATAGTAAGTTCAGGGGCATAGGGGAGACCAACGGGACTGGAGCTGAAGAATCAAAGCACATGAATATAGGGAAAACAGGATTTTTTGCCCTGACATGTAGAACTAGCTAGAAGAGCATGCACTGAATTCCAAGCTCTGATTCTGGCTGCATCTGATCTGGAGTGGGGCTCATAGGCCTACGTGAAAAGCAGATTTGGAGCTGTAGAAATTGTAGGGGAGCCCAGCCTCAAGGTCTTGAGTGTTGGACATAAAGTCAGGTTTGCAGTGGGAAAGGCACCTAGGACTGGCTCTTGATGAAACAGTGAAATGTGGATGGTTGTTTTTTGCATCTCTCCTTTTCGTTTTCTGTGCTTCTCCTAAAGTTCACACATGTGGCTCTCGTTTCCATAGCACAAGGCTTCTCTTTGCCATGCCTTGTTTCAAACTGTTGTTTCATTTTCATTAGTCTCAGATCCTGAAAGTTAGACTTTCTGAGATCTGCCAACTATTTAGCGTACATGAAAGAAAGATGGCATCCTGTGCCTAGTGATCTTTGGGACAATGTCTCTTTATTTTAGTGAGTATTTTAATATTTTGGGGGTAAATGAATCTTAGTTCAATACTCCCCCCTTATCTCCTGGGGATATATTCTAAGACTGTGGATATCACTGAACCCTATATATACTATCTTTTTTCCTATACATACATACAAATAATAAAGCTTACGTTATAAATTAGGTTCATAAGAGGTTAACAACAATAGCTAATGATAAAATAGAACAATTCTAGCAATAAAATAAGAGTTACTTGAACATAAGCACTGAAACACTTCAACAGTCAATCTGATGAAGGAGATGGCTACTAAGTGATTAATGGGAGGTATATGTAGAGTGTGGATGTGCTGGACAAAGGGGTGATTCACACCTCGGTGGGACAGTGGGACAGAGCAGGACAACAAGAGATTTCGTCGTGCTACTCAGAATTGCATGCAGTTTAAGACTCACAAATTGTTTATATCTGGAATTTTCCATCTCAAATTTTTGGACCTAAGTTTGACCACTAATAACAGAAACAATGGAAAATAAAACAACAGGTAAGGGGAGATTACTGTACATACCAATTGACCACACAGAGGTAGAAATGCAGTTCTGTGCCCACAGATGTTATTCCTTGCCTTACACAGGACCTTCTGAGGGCCTTGGACTTTGTGGGTGGTTTACCACTGCAGCCTTCCCCAGTACTCAGAGTGGGTGCCTTGGTGATGTTTCAGGGGCAGCAGAAGAAGGTGGCAGCCAGTAACTTCAGGTGTGTATGTATAAAACCACTTTTCTTTTAACTTGAACTTTAGCTTTTCATCATAGAAAATCATGTATAATCCCCACAGTTGCTCAATGATTTCTGCATTTTTAATAACATGCCTTTATTTTAAAAAGAGTTTTTTAAAAAGAGTTTACTTATTTATTTTTAGAGATAGGGGAAGGGAAGGAGAAAGAGGGGAAGAAACATCAATGTGCAAGAGAAACATAGATTGGTTGCCTGTCGCATGTCCCCAACCTGGGACCTGGCCTGCAACCCAGGCATGTGGCTTGGCTGGGAATCAAACCAGCAACCTTTAAGTAAGTTCACAGGCTGGCCCTCAATCCACTGAGCCACACCAGCCAGGATGAATTCTACATTTTTCAGATGGCATATCAGGTCACTACTCTGATTAATTCTTACCAAGTTTCAGACATGGGCTTTCCTTAAAATTTGACTTTTTGAAAAGAAAATGCAGAGAAAGAAGCATAGGAAATAAATGCAGGATTCTAAGAGGGAAGTAGAAACTAAATTGAGTTTCTCAACTCATCTCAGTTGAATTTCCAATTGAACTTTGGTATTAATGATTGGAAAATGTTAGCAGTTTTAAACATAATGCAGCTGTGAACTGCCCGATGCCAAATTCCATTGGTAATGTTCATCATTGCATTGTCCTGGGATTCTGGCCATAAGAGTGGTAGCCAATCAAGATTGGTTTATTGAATAATTAACTGATTAATAATTGAGATTTTTATTCTAGCTGGTGATTTTGCATTTATAGTTATTTGACATTTGTTATAAAGAAAACTGAAAATGAGGCAAATCAACTGTGGATCACAATGCTAGCCACCAGCAACCTGTCTCCTTTTATGTCACCAAAGGTTAAAGACATTTCTTCTATGATTAGCTAGAATTAGTATTTTTGCCTATTTTTGAAGTTGAAAAGTCTATATAATACTATATTTGATGCTTCAAAATGAATAGATGAATGGAAAATCTATTTTAAAAGGATTTATAATTAGTGAACACTAAACACAATATTAAGTAATATATATTACTTAAAAAAGCCATATAATTTAGAAGACTCTATATATGGTTTCAACTTAGGTGACTTTTTCTAAAACATGTTATTATTTGCTCTGCATGAAAGTCTGATCAGTGATCTTAGATAAAACCGTGGTCATTTCTGGAGGACATTTATTGCAGAAACTTAGTTCATTCACTCAAAATTTGTTGTCATGTCCCTATATACATCATTGTCGATGACATGAGAGACAGGCACCAAAACTGCGACTCTTACTCATCGTTTTAAGGATCCTCTGTAGGCTTTCTAAAAAATCCACCCTCTTAAACATTATAGATAGATATTGTAAAGAAAAATCGTTAAAACTTTGAATTTGAAAAGTCTGTCTTCTCTACCATCACCTGATTCTTTATTGTAAAATGTCTCCAGATCACACCCCCTGTCAAGGCCAATGCCAGCTAAATGTTCTTGTTCAATGAAGTAGGTTCCTGTAACCCACGGGAAAAAAGATCATCCCACACCATCTTGTGTTCTCCTCCGTACAGGTGGACCCACTCTAGTACACTGGCAGCAATGACAAGAAATATGGCTTAAATATAAATTTCAGAAAGTGGCACACAAAAGCATGTACACAAAATTTAGTCCCATTTCATGCTAGTTATTTTTGAACTCAAAACTAGTAGTTTGGGGGGGCAGGGTAGGCCCTGATTTTACCCGACGCAATAGAAATTGATTCCCTGTACTAAATTTCCCGTTGCGGTTGTTATTGTACCGATGGCCTCTAAAGAAGAGCGCCACCGTGTGACCATGCCACTCACAATGTGATGCTCCTGCTGTTGAGGGGCGGAGTCTGTGTCTCCACCCTGTTGAATCTGGACTTTGACCAATAGAATGTGGCAGAAGCGACAACTGTGTAAGTTACAGAGCCTAGGTTGCAAGATATTCTGAAGATTTTGCCTTTACTTCCTTGGAACTGTGAGACCACCAGGCTGTGAGAACCTCGGAATGAAAGATCATATGGTGAGGGAGTTCCGGTTGTCCCAGCTGACAGTCGGCACTAACTGCCAGACACGGAGTAGGGCCACTTTGGAATTTCCAACCCAGACCAGTTGCAGATGTGAACCCAGCCAAAATGGGGAGAAGAACCACCCCACCAACCTACACACAGTGATGAGAAATTATATATTGTTTTGGTGTTAAGCTACTAAGTACTAGTGTTAGAGAGATACCTGATACACCAACAAAATATGAAAAACTGTCACATCAGAAACACCCTAACTCTGCAACTTAGCCTAAAGAACACTCAACATGATTTTTCCAACCAATTCATACTGATCTTTGCCAAAATCATTGGCCTGACTGGAAACCATCAACATTTCATAAAGGGTCTTTGGAGTTCAATTTGCTGCCAAGACCATCCCAGAACTGTATTTCTTTGGGGGGCCTTTGGCTGCACAGTGGATTGTGCTTTAAATGAGGTGTTTTTCATATCTAAGGTAACCCAAATTACTTCACAAGGAGTCGACAGGATGGAGGGTAGTGCCCCTGCAGGTTGCTGAAGGACAATTATGTAATAGCTCATACACCTCTTAGGAATTTAGAATTTGTGCTACTGAGAGGCAGTGTGAATAAAAGAGCAAACAATGATGCATATTGGTCCACAAATATAGCAGGGAAGTAAAACATTAATTGCAACAGCACCCAAAATTTTTTCTATGCAATTCTTATACTCATTAAAAGCAATTCTCTCTTAATCAACATCAATGAAATGCTGATTAAATGAGTCATAATTCAGTTCTGGAATTGTCCTGCATAATAACATACATTCCTTACTTCCATATAGCAGACAAATAAAATTATATGTAACTCTTTTTGAATTATTCAGTGCTACATGTTCTTTATTTTATGTTACAGTGAAATTTACCTATATTCAAAGTACCTTCTACATGGTATGTCATAGGAAATAGTACTATCTGAGTCATACAAGCATATCATTCATAGTGCAATAAAATCATGAAAATGTGATTAGTGGATTACATTTTTCCATGTTAAAATCTTTTAAAGTAAATTCTATTGAAAATGTGTAAGAGCAATAGCTTATGTAAAGTCTTACATCAGAACTTATGTGCAGAAGGATCCTAGTGACAAGTACTCTAAGTTCTTGCTGATTTTCCAAAAATGGAGGAAGGAGACAAATTTTGTTTCCCCTGATCTAGCTTATTGTTGCCTCTGATGCCAAGCGTTAGGTCTACATTGGATGAATGAGTTTGGGGTCAAGGTTTCATTTTTTTTAGAGCTAAAATTGTGCTTCTTCCCCTTTTTGTTTAAGTAATGCTCATTCTACACAGGTATGGACTCCTTACGGTCTATATTGTGCATGTACATGAAAGATCTAGGTTACCAGCAAGGTTTGTCATTAAGCTGCAACTAGAAAGTTGGGCAAATATCTGCACCACAAAGCCCATGGATTCAGTAGACAGCCTGTGTTCTGTATTAGGCAAATCTAATGAGAACCCTAATGTGCCAATTACCCCAGCTCCTCACTATCCCTCCAGGAATGGTGTTCCACAGTCCTTATAAAATCTTTTTATCCCAGGCTTCCTCATCAGATATTTTCCCAATTTTGCTATAGCTTGGTGTTCTTTAAAGTGCTCACAAGGAAGTGGAGGAGCCAGACTTAACCACTTAAACAGTGAGTGCCTGAAGGCAGATTAGAGATATGGACAAAGTGCTCAGTGAGCAGAAAAGGGGAGACTTACAGAAGTATTGATGTCAAGGCATCAATACAAGTTTACTGTGGGGAGAATCGTCCAGGTTGAGGGGAATGGCACATGCTAGAGCACAGAGTTAAAATACGAGCATGCACTTTAAAAAAATGGTGAGAAGCTTCATGTGAGTGACTGGGCTTTTGATTTTTGAGGGCAGGGGATTTTCAGGATGTTGTATGTGTGAGGTAGATTGGTGCAGATTTTTTAAAATATATTTTATTGATTATGCTGTTACAATTGTCCCATTTCTCCCCCATCTTTCCCCTCCACCCTGCACACCCCTCTCACCCACATTCCCCACTTTTAGTTCCTGTCCATGTGTCATAAGTTCTTTAGCTTCTACATTTCCCACACTATTCTTGCCCTTCCCCTGTCTATTTTCTACCCACCATCTATGTTACTTGTTCTCTGTACCTTGTCCCCTCTCTCCTCCTCCCACTCCCCTGTTGCTAACCCCCCATGTGATCTCCATTTCTGTGTTTCTGTTCCTGTTCTGTTTGCTCAGTTTGCTTTTGTTTTAGGTGTGGTTGTTAATATCTGTGAGTTTTATGTCTTTTTACTGTCCTATTTTTTATCTTCTTTTTCTTAGATAAGTCCCTTTAATGTTTCATAGAATAAGGGCTTGGTGATGATGAACTCCTTTAACTTGACCTTATCTGAGAAGCACTTTATCTGCCCATCCATTCTAAATGACAGCTTTGCTGGATAGAGCAATCTTGGATGTGGGTCCTTGACTTTCATGACTTGGAATACTTCTTTCCAGCCCCTTCTTGCTTGTAAGGTCTCTTTTGAGAAATCTGCTGACAGTCTGATGGGAACTCCTTTGTAGGTGACTGTGCCCTTATCCCTTGCTGCTTCTAGAATTCTCTCCTTCATTTTAATCTTGGCTAATGTAATTTTTATGTGCCTTGGTGTGTTCCTTCTTGGGTCCACCTTCTTTGGGACTCTCTGAGCTTCCTGGACTTCCTGGAAGTCTATATCCTTTGCCAGATTGGGGAAGTTCTCCTTTATTATTTATTGTTTTAAATATTATTAAATGTTTATTATTTATCTCCTTTATTATTTATTATTATTATTGTTCAGATAACTTTTCCACTTGTTGCTCTTCCTCTTCCCCTTCTAGTGCCCCTATAATTCAGATGTTGGAACATTTAAAGATGCCCTGGAGTTTCCTAAGCCTCTCCTCATTTTTTTGAATTCTTGTTTCTTCCTTGTTTCCTGTTTGGTTGTTTTTCTTCCTTCTGGTCCACTCCATTGATTTGAGTCCCAGTTTTCCTCCCATCACTATTGGTTCCCCATGCATTTTCCTTCACTTCACTTATTGTAGCCTTCATTTGTTCACCTAATTTGTGAGCAAAATCAACCAATTCTGTGAGCATCCTGATCACCAGTGCTTTGAACTGTGCATCTGATAGGTTGGCTATCTCTTGGACACTTAGATGAATTGGCTCTGGGGCTTTGATTTGTTCTCCTGTTTGAGGCCCCCCCCCTTTTCTTTGGTCTGGTTGCATCTGTTATGTAGTGAGGGTGGAGCCTTAGGTGTGCCCCAGGGTGGGGTAGCCCAGTCGCTGGGTAGTGATTCTGTATGTGGAGGTGTGGTCCAAGAGGGAACAATGGTGGTTGCTCCACTCTCTCTTGGATTCCAGTCCCTTCTACTGCTTCCCCTTTGCCTGGATTATCTGAGCATGAATGTGGGACCACCTGGTCAGCCAGCCACCTTGTGCAGCCTCATTGGGTCTGCACCATTGCCATGCCATGCCTGGGGTCCGCTAGCCCCCGCCTGTGCACCTGGGGTCTCCTAGCTGCTGCCTGCAGGCCTGGGATCTTCCAGCAGCTGCTGCCTGTATGCCAGTTCATCCAACCTCCACTTTTTCCTGCTGCGACTCCAGCCCTCTTACTGATCTCTATGAATGGTTGTTGGACTTCCATACAGTTCAATTTTCTATCAGTTCTGGTTGTTTTCGTGTTTCTAAATCTTTTTTGTCCTTAATTTTCGTTGTGCAAGGAGGCACAGCGTGTCCACCTATGCCTCCATCTTGGCCGGAAGTCCCATTTTTTCAGATTGGTGCAGATTTTGAAGAGCCTTTTATGCTCTAATGAGAGAGAAAAAAACTTAGTTTTGAACCAAACTTGTTAATGGCTGTACAACAAGAACTTGACCCTGAGAATTGAGCTGGTAATAGTTCCTCTAGGAGGCTCTCCTCCATTATGCATAAGACTCAGGTAATAAACAGGCAATTAGTTGACATAAAATTATTTATTGTTCAATTATGTAAAATCATGATGGTAAGTATTAAAGAATTTGGATTTGGCTTTTTTAAAAACTGAAACCTGAACAGTTAGAATGATATATAACATATAGAAGCAAATTGAAAACTTGTATTTAATAGATCTGGCACTATTACTAATTAAATATAATTAAAGAAAAGGATCACTTTATTCATATGAAGAACTGAGATAACTGACTGGATAATTGACATCCAGAACCCTTGTTGACCTGAATTACCTGAGGTTTTTTACTTTAATTATGTGATTAGTTGCCTCCAATTCCCTATTTTGCTTTGCCAGCATGATACAACATGATGACTAAATAGGCCACCAAAAAGAAAATGAAGTTCTCAGCAAAGATGGTCAGAAACTATTTCAAAGGGCACCTGACAAGCATGGCAGCAGTGGTTATGGGGTGAATTCCAAAAGAAAACAGCATTTTTTAAAATTCTGTCAAACTGAGATAAAACTACTTTCTATTTTAAGGAAAATCAACTATTAAATCACTGCAGAATTTTAAACTACTCCATGCCAAATGAGGACAGCTCCCTTCCCCCCAGTTTTATTTTCTCATATAGTTTTGTGCATGGACACCTCTGCCCACAACTGTGTTCTTTCTCGAAAAATTTGGTTTCTGTGGTTTCCTCTGGAGAAGTGGCTCTTGTTTTTGTCAAGATTCTGTAGAGGACAGTGATCACACGGATCCTGCCTGAACACTTCTCCACACACAGAACTATCTAAAGCAAATATCTGATGTTGACAACTTAGCACAGAAACAGATATAAATATATATGTGTATGTATACACATATATGTGTGTATGTGTATATACATACATTCATACATATATAGATATATAACTGTACTTTTAAAAATTGACTCTGAGAAAGTATAGATCAAAAAATTAAAAAAATATTCTCTCTGGGTTTTTTTTCTCTTTGGCACATTGGAGTTAAACATTCAATCAATATCATTTCAGAATGAGATAGTGGTAGCAGCATGTGGACATCAGCAGAGTAATTAAAAAGCCAATGAGTTTACTTGGTAAGATGTAATTTAGCCATAGTCAGTGGCTGCTTTCAAGAAATCTATTTACCCCCAAGTATCCTCAGGCACATGTGGGAGAGTGTGAAATGATTGAGTTTTAGTTATCCTTGTTATGTAGCAAATTTCAATTATAATTTCTACTGTAAAAAAATTGTTATAGCAATATTACTTTGCAGTTCTCCAAGCTTACAGGCACCAGAGATTTAAGAGAAAGAACATTACTGTTTTACTGACTCCAAAAGCCTTGTTTCATAGATTTTTTTTCCCCCATTGGTCACAAATTCCTTGATTTAACTCACAATTGCTGCTGTTTCTGGAGCTTAGATAGGTGCCTGCTTAGAAACAATTTGTGGAAAACAACAATAAAACTTTGCCTTTGAAGATTTTTGATAAACTACACCCAGATTCTCCAGGGAGCTTTTCACCCACAATTTAACACATAATGAGACCCTGCTACTTGTTTACCACGTTTATGACCCACTTCAGAAAGACGAAGGTGTGCGCAGAAGCACAGGAGTTACAAAATAGGTTTCAGCTCAGGTGCTGATTCCAATAGACTGTTAGGGGGGCCCTGTGTGGAGATGATCACCAGGGAAAAAAGGGCACAATTCATTAGCAATGCCTGCCGTGCATGCAGGAGCCTGGGAGGCTGCAGCGATCTTTGCTCGGCTCATTAGAACAGGCTTTTAGGGAAGCATTTCAAATTGAGGCCACAAATTTGCATTATTTTGTCCTTCCAGCCTTCAAGAGTCATGTTCTTCTACTTTACCTATAAGTCCTAGAACAGCACTTTGAACATGAAGACATATGGCAAACACTCCTCTGATTAATTCAGAGTCCCCAAGTAGGAAGCCATATCTTTGCCATTGATTTGCCATAAATGCCCCGGGCCCTACCTAAGTGTTATGTGTAATGTTATAATAAATCCTATTTACAGTATTTCAAAATTTCTATATTGTTATGGCAGGAATGCTCAGGAGAGTTATGGTTTTGAAGAAAACATTTTCCCAAGTGTGAGTGATTATTACATTTCATATCCTCATCTTCTTAATGGGTCTTATACAAAAAGTTTTATCTTCTTCTACAAAAACCTATAAAGCCCTTAGTACCTTTTGGAAACACTTTAATTATTAGCTAATTTGCTTTACTGTTTCTCATCTGAAAAACAGAAAATTAATGTTTACCATCCTGCTTAGAGGAAGAAGAATATTAATCAAGAGAATACATTACATAGCTACTTGACATGGGGCATGTTTGAGACTTTTCCAAGGAGAAGTCCTAGACTGAGCCCTCCTCGCAGGCAGGGCATCTTCCAGTGCTGTCGGCTTCCCAGCATTTGGCCCACAGTGCAGTCATGCTCAGATCATACTGAACACATCTTGTGGAGCTGCACTGTCCAGTACCATAACAACTAGCCAAATATGGCAATTTAAATGAAAAGAAATTAAAATTAAACACAATTTAAAATCCAGTTCCTGTTTCAATAGCCACACTTCAAGTGTTCAGTAGCCACAGACGGCTCATGGCTACCTTAGCAGTCAGCGCAGAGCTGATATAGAACATTTTCATCATCATAATCAGTTCTAAGTTCTATTGGAAGACATGCTGGCAAAAGTTGGAGGTGGTTCAATTTCCACTCCACTCCTCCCATATAGCGCAAACATCCACAAAGCAGAGATGTGGCCAGAAAGCAGCTTTTCCCAGTGTATCTGGCTTGCAGATTTACCTTTCACAATTTCTCCTACAGATTAACATATCTGCTTATAGAAATTTGTCACAATTGCCTTCCTATTTTAAGCTGGCTTTTATTGTCCCCTCTCTCACTGTTGTCTGTGTCTTATCTTGCCAAAGGGAGTTAAGGAAGGCAGGGGCTGTGCCACACACTTCTTTCCTTTTCAGCTTTGGTGCCAGATAGGATTTTGTTAGAGTGAACTGTTTTTCTGACTAAAGAGTCTAAGGATACTCTAGCAAGGGTGACTCTTCCTGTAAATGATAATAGTTCAGTGTATATACCCAGTATAGTATATTTATAACTGTATTTAGTAAAGATATTATTCTAGAGATATTGTTTAAGAGACTCATGAGTAACTGGGAGATAAAAGGGTCAAAAATTCTTTTTAGAATTCACGGTATTTCTAAAGGATAGTGAATTATACACATATTTTTGTGTACCTTTTGGATAGTAAAATTATCTGGGGAAAATAATGTGGTAAGATCATGACATACATTATATTTATAACTGGAACTGGACAATTTAACACTGAGGCTGGTTAGAATAAAAAGAAAAGAGGTGATTCTTTGAAGTTGTTATATGTACATACACTTCTTGTTTCTCTGAGCAGAAAAGTGGTTATATTTATTAGGGATTGAAAAACATTTGTCCTGTGGGACAATTGCTCATTTGCAACATTAGGGAAAGTTATAAACATGTCTTAGTTGCAGTTTTTAATGGACCTGTGGTTATTTCTGACTTTTAGAGTCAATTCTGCCTTTGGATTGTCATGCACCCCAGGTGCACGGCCTGTGTAAATGAGAGGTCTGGGTCTTTGCCTGGCTGCGTGCACGGGGCTGCTCTGCTGGTACGGGAGCACATGTTCAACATCTCCCTTGTCTGGAGACTTCTGTGAGGGCGATGGATTAGCAGTGGCCAGAAAGTCAAAGGCTGAAAGGATGGTTGACTGACTCAGTGAATAAAGCTCTGGACAGTACATTACCTCTGGCTTGGAGCATACGGAATCAGTCCTGCAGCTCTCCAAGGGGCGGAGAAAGTGCCTTCCCCAGGCTTGGCTGAACCAGTCTGTGTGTGCTGAACCACAGAGCACACTGAGCAAAGACATCTAAATTTACAACTTGGGTTAAAGACCTGAGAGGCTAATACAGGACACAGAAAGCAGCATTCAGATTGCAGCTCTTTGTGTATTTGAGTGTGCGCCTCTCCCCAGATGCAAGAAAATATTATACATATATATTTTAATTTGGATGGAAGAATAAAAGAGATTTATATATAAATATATGTATTTAATGTGCATATTAAATATATATATTTCTCTGCCCCAATTGTGGCTGAGCTCTGAAATAAATTGATTTCTGAAAATAGTGATATCCATAAGAAGAAATATACATAAGTAATACAGTACTGCTTTTAAAAATAGACTTTTTAATTTACACAGGACTTGTAAATAAAAACGCACATTTGTTTTAAGGTAGCACTTTAATATTTCAAAGACTTTGAATTTTTGGTATCTAATTTGACCCCTTGATAGCCAACACATTATATGAATCTGAAGGTGCAGATTTCTTGCACATTTTTCTCTTCTTTGTTCTACAAAATGCTATTTAGAAACACAATGACTACTTAGAGGTTGCTAAATGAAGCTAGATCATTAGGAAGAATGGCTATCTGAGTTTTGAAATCAAATAAACTCCAATAAATAAGTCAATTTAGTAAAAGAAGAAACAATATCCAATAGTTACTACCAGGGAGCCTGGGTCTAGTTCAAGACCTGGTCTTCTGTTTACTTGTTCAATGACACTGATCAAGTCATTTAACCTCTTTGTGCCTTGGTTTCTTCATCTGTAAATGTGGATTATAATAGGACCTAGCTGATACAGATGAAATGAATTACTACATGGGAAGCTTTAGAATAGTGCTTGTATGCTTGCACACATACAAGCACTATCTAAGTGTTGACTACTATAACTGTCATTGTTAAAAGTTTTAAAAGAGACATTTTGCTATGAAAAGTAGGCATCACTGCAATTCGGGAGGTGAATATTAATCCCAAAGACTTGCACAAATCAAATTTGTTTACTTAGAGATAAACACAATAATTTTTTCGCAAAGATTCTTCACCAAGAGAAAACAAACTTGTAAAAAATTATGATGAAAATATGTATTTGTTTTAACATTTTTATTTGTTTTACTTGTTGATTTTTAATTTTGTTACTTGTGCTTTTGGTGTCAAAACAAACCCACATGAGCTGTTGCCTCACCCTTGTTCAAATGGTGTCATCACAAAGGCAAGAGATGTGCTGGCAGGACGTGGAGAGAAGGAAACCATCGTGCACTGTTGGTGAGGATGTAAATTGGTTCAACCACAATGGAAGACAGTATAGTGGTTCCTCAAAAAATTAAAAATAAAATTATCATATGATCCAGCAGTTCCATTTCTGGGTATGTAACCAAAGAAAGCAAAATTACTATCTCACAAAGTATCTGCATGCCCATGTCTATTCCATTATTCACAATAGGCAAAATATGGAAACAACCTAAGTGTCCTGTAGAGGAATAAATCAAGAAGATGCAATATATATGTGCAATATAATATTACCCTGCCATGAGAAGGACAGAATTTCTGCCATCTGTGACAGCATGAGTGAACTGTGAGGATAGCATGGTAAGTGAGAAAAGTCAGACAGATAAAGGCAGATGCTATATGATATAACTTACATGTGAAACCTAAAAAAACTGAACTCATAGCAACACAGAGTAGAATGGTAGTTACTAGGCACCGAGGGATGGGGGGATAGAGGAGATGCTGGTGAAAAAACGCACATCTGCAGTTAGAAGATGAGTAAGTTCTAGAGATCTGATATACAGCATTGTGATTATAGAAAACAACACTGCATTATGTACTTCAAATATACTAAGAAATTAGATGTTAAATATTTTCACCACAAAAAGGAAATAATAATTAAGGGGGGGTGATAAAAGTGTTAGCTAATACTATGGTGGTAATTGTATTGAAATATATAAATGTATCAAATCAACACATTGTGTAATTGAAACTTGTATTCTGTTATATGTCAACTATATTTCAATACAAAATATGTATTTAGTACATGGCAATTTTATAATGTATTTTACCCATCTTTCCAATTTCTAAATATGACAGTTATTCTTATTTGTAAATAAATTTTGGGCACTTTTATTTGTTTAATTATATGTTTTATGTAATAATTTAAAAATCTATCATTTTCAGTGTTATAACTTTATTTGAATTGTCACTTTGTTCAAATATGAAGCTCAATATTTGAATTTTTAGGTAACACTTTGTATGACTTGTTACTTATTATAAAACCTACATTTATTGTTGCAGAATATCTGGAAAAATAAATGCTCAAATTATCAAATGAGAGTCATCCATCATCTCAATACCCACAGATGACTACTTTTCAAACTTCACTGTATTTGCTTCCATCCTTTAATCCATGCATCTGTGTGCATTTACTTACATGTTCCATAGTCATAAAACAAAGATAGTGAGGATCATTCCACATCTACTTTTAGAAACATAGAGCATAGTGTGAGGCAGTGATGCCCAGAGACTCTGAGTGGGGAGTTGGAGTCACACTGCCTGAGTTCAAATCCTTGCTCTACCATTTACTAGCGGTCTGAACCCAAGGAAATCCCTTATTCTCCTGCAATCATATTTTCCTCATCTATAAAATGGGGATGATGATAATATCAGGGGGTGGGGAAGATTACTTAACATGCTTTAATAAAAGCTTAAACATTTTTAACAATAAATCTATTTTTATTTATTTTATTTTTAAATATATTTTATTGATTATGCTATTACAGTTGTCCCATTTCTCTCCCATCATTTCCCTCCACCCTGCACACTCCTCCCACCCACACTCTCCCCCCTTTAGTTCATGTCCATGTGTCATGAGTTCTTTAGCTTCTGCTTTTCCAACACTATTCTTGCCCTCCCCCTGTCTATTTTCTACCCACCATCTATGCTACTTATTCGCTGTACCTTTTCCCCCTCTCTCCTCCTCCCAATCCCCTGTTGCTAACCCTCCATGTGATCTCCATTTCTGTGTTTCTGTTCCTGTTCTAGCTGTTTGCTTAGTTTGCTTTTGTTTTAGGTGTGGTTGTTAATATCTGTGAGTTTGCTGTCTTTTTACTGTCATATTTTTGATCTTCTTTTTCTTAGAAGGAAGTAAGAAACAATCAAACAGAAAGAAATGAAGAAACAAGAATTCAAAAAAATGAGGAGAGGCTTAGGAACCTCCAGGACATCTTTCAATGTCCCAACATCCAAATTATAGGTGTACCAGAAGGTAAAGAGGAAGAGCAACAATTGTAAAAGTTATTTGAACAAATAATAAAGGAGAACTTCCCCAATCTGGCAAAAGAAATAGACTTCCAGGAAGTCCAGGAAGGTCAGAGAGTCCCAAGGAAGTTGGACCCAAGGCACATCATCATTACATTAGCCAAGATTAAAATGAAGGAGAGAATCCTAGAAGCAGCAAGAGATAAGGAGACAGTCGCCTACAAAGGAGCTCCCATCAGACTGTCAGCTGATTTCTCAAAAGAGACCTTACAGGCAAAAAGGGGCTGGAAAGAAGTATTCCAAGTCATGAAAGTCAAGGACCTACATCCAAGATTGCTCTGTCCAGCAAAGCTGTTATTTAGAATGGAAGTGCAGATAAAGTTCTTCTCAGATAAGGTCAAGTTAAAGGAGTTCATCATCACCAAGCCCTTATTATATGAAATATTAAAGGGACTTATCTAAGATCTATTTTTAAATAACTTTTGACACATAGTTTCTAATGAAAACATAAGTTTTTTTATGGTTACACTGTAAATTATGTAATTATATGTTTCAGTTACTTTACTCTTGACTCTAGGAAACAGAAAAGCCAATTAAAGTGGCCTTAACAATAAGGCTACTTTTTATTTCACATACCAAGAAGTTTTGAGACAGCCTTCTTTTAAAGTAGATTAATCCAACAACTCAACAGCAGCAACAAAGACCCATGTTGCTTCTATCTCCCTGCTCTTCTATTCTCAGCAGATGAGCTTGTTGTACTAGGTTGGGTGGTCTCATAGTTCCAAGACATTGGCACAGCTCTAGGCATTATGTGCAAACACAGCAATGCCTACAAGGAGAAAACAGAAAATCTCTGACTAATGTCCTATATAAGAGCAAAGGAAACTTCATCAGATGCAGACTTACTCTCATGTTTCATTCACCATAAATGTGTCACATGCTCATTTAAAAATCACACAGTGGAAATGGCATCATTCTGGCGGACTCTGTGAATCCTGACTAGAGAGTGCTCATCCTCACTGAAGCCCCTGGCTACCCTGCACAGGGGTCTAATTGGCCTTCATACTGGATCTATTAGCACTGGAGTAAATGGCTGCACAATAAATATCCAAGAATGTTCAGAATATCTGCATCATACCTTTGATTATTTTTGCTGGTTGTACCTTTTTCATTATAAATAATAGCATAATCAACATCCCTGAACAAACTTATCTGCACACATCTTTAATTGTGTTTTAAATGTAAATCTCCAGAAATGGAATTCTTAGGTAAATGTTCTTTGGTTTATATCTCTTAACATATGTTGACAAGTTACCCACGCAAAAGAGTTGTAGCCAGTGGCCTCTTCAGCATGTGCTCATGAGCTTATCTATTTTCTTGTGTCCCAGCTTGCACAGGATGGTACCATTTTATAGATGATGCCAGGTAAAAATGGATATCATTTATTTATAATTCCTGGATTACTTACCTTCTTGCTAAACTTTTATTTCTAATGATCAGGTATAGATCCTTTCAAGTTCTTTATGTAGATAATCACATAATATATAACTATTCACTGTTTCAGGTCTTTCTTTCTGGAAATTTCCTCTACTGTCGAATGACTTTCTAGTAAGTACAATGCTTCCTGGGATCTACACAACAACGTTGAAAAATAGTGGTACTGGACATTATTGTCTTGTTCTTCACTTTCAGGTAAATGCTTTTGATAGTTGATATGAAGATTTTCTTCTTTTTATATATCCATCATTAGGTAAATATCCTCCTGTTATAGTAAACATTTTTTAATGTTAAGAAGAAATGAAAATTTATCAAATGACTTTTCTGAATTTATTGAGATGATTGTACCATTTTAAAAAGTTTTAACCTATTAAAATGGTGGATAGCATTTACCAAATTTCTAATTTTAATTTACCCTAAAATTCCCTGGGAAAAATCCATTTTGATTATGGTGAATTATCCTTTGATATACTGGATGCATGTTAGATGTCATCTTTGGGTTCCTCAAATAATTTGAGAGACTAAAGAAAAGAAGCTAGCAACTTTGCTGCAGAAGGCAGGGCCAGAGCCATGGCTGGAAAACCACAATTTATTGCTGAAATTGTAACATCTATTCTCCAATTGCAATTTGAGGTTTGGGCTGTAGAGTTAAGAAAATATTTAAGGCTGTGTTTTCCCCTTCACTCTGAAAAATTTTGCTATTCCAAAATATTCCTCACCGCCCCAGGACCCAGTTAGTAGTGAGAAAGTATGTTACCTGAAATAAATGTTGTGAAAAATCAGTTATTGTCTCATGGTTTGCATGTAAATTGTTTGGGCTCAGAACTTTCAGGTATACTGATCACCTGCATTTAAAGGGTCATTCTCTTCCCCTGTTATACAGAGGCTTTAGGCTCTGAAGTTAATGCCACAAAAATGATATATATGAATAATGTAAAGATGTCATAATGTGTCATAATGATCAACAGAAGTCAGTTTGCTAATATTGCCCACATGGATGATAGACAAGTACTTCTTTTTAAATAAAGGGTACTGAGAAAAAGATGAAGAAATTTAAGTTAAAAAAGTTATTAAGCTATTGATGATGGTTTAAAATAGAAATAAGCTACAATCAAGATGGAAAAAACTAAGGAAGCACAGTTAATATTGAGTACTGTTATGTTCCAGGGACTTTATGTTACATCTTTATTCACCCCAAAAGTATCACATGCCCACTTCTTTGTAGATGAGGACTCTGAAGCCTAGAGAGATTAGCATCTCGTGCAGTTGCGCAGCTGATATGTGACTGAACTGGGATTCAAGTAAACTCAGGTCGCCTTTTTCAAAGACTTTTCCTGTTAGTGTCTTGGGGGATGTGAAAGAGAACAATTAAAAATGATGGTTTCTAGACTTCCAACCAAGATGGAGGCATAGGTGGATACACTGTGCCTCATCGCACAACCAAAATTAAGGACAACAAAGATTTAGAAACAAGAAAACAACAATAACTAACAAAAAATTGAACTGTATGGAAGTCTGACAACCATTCACTCAGACTGGTAAGAGGGGCGGAGTTGCGGCAGGAAAAGGCAGGGGTTGGTAGACCCTGGTACACAGGCAGTGGCTGGTGAACCCCAGGCATGCAGGTGGTGGCTAGCAGACCCCGGGTGTGGGGTGGCAACAGGCAGACCCAGGGAGGCCGTGCAAGGTGAAAAACGGCTGGCCAGGCCATCCCACATTTGCGTGCAGATAATCCAGGTGAAAAACGGGGAGCGAAACAGACCTTGCAACCCAGGGCCCCAGCACTGGGAAATAAAACCTAAAAACACTGATTGAAAACACTTGTGGGGATTGAGGTGCCAGGAGAGACTCCCAGCCTTATAGGAGTAATTGCTGGAGAGACCCCCAGGGTCCTAGAATGCACAGAAGCGCACACACATGGAAATTAGCACCAGAAGGGCCCAATTTGCTTGTGGGAAGCAGCAGAAGGGACTGAAATCTGAGAGAGAGCGGAGCAAGCACCATTGTTCATTCTCAAACCTCACCCCCACATGCAGTGTAACAACCCAGCAACTGGGCTGCCCTGCCCTGAGGAACACCTAAGGCTCTGCCTCTCATATGTCACAGGTGGGACCAGACCCCCCAACCACCCAACCCCTCAAAAAATGGCTCAAAGAGGAGAACAGGTCAAAGCCCCAGAGCCAATTCATCTAAGTGACCAAGAGATAATCAACCTATCAGATGCACAGTTCAAAGCACTGGTGATCAGGATGCTCAGGGAATTGGTTGATTTTGCGCACAAATTAGATGAACAAATGAGCTACACTAAGTAAAATGAAGAAAAAATGCAGAGGGAACCAATAGTGATGGGAGGAAAACTGGGACTCAAACTGGTGGAATGGACCAAAAGGAAGAAAGAAACAACCAAACAGAAAAAAATGAAGAAACAAGAATTCAAAAATATGAGGAGAGGCTTAGGAACCTCCAGGAAATCTTTAAATGTCCCAACATCTGAATTATAGGGGTACCAGAAGGGGAAGAGGCAGAGCACAAAGTGGAAAAGTTATCTGAACAAATAATAAAGGAGAACTTCCCCAATCTGGCAAAAGAAATAGACTTCCAGGAAGTCCAGGAAGCTCAGAGAGTCCCAAAGAAGTTGGACCCAAGGAGGAACACACCAAGGCACATAAAAATTACATTAGTCAAGATTAAAATGAAGGAGAGAATTCTAGAAGCAGCAAGGGATAAGGGCACAGTTACCTACAAAGGAGTTCCCATCAGATTGTCAGCTGATTTCTCAAAAGAGACCTTCCAGGCAAGAAGGGGCTGGAAAGAAGTATTCCAAGTCATGAAAGTCAAGGACCTACATCCAAGATTGCTCTATCCAGCAAAGCTTTCATTTAGAATGGAAAGGCAGATACAGTGCTTCTCAGATAAGGTCAAGTTAAAGGAGTTCATCATCACCAAGCCCTTATTCTATGAAGTATTAAAGGAACTTATCTAAGAAAAAGAAGATAAAAAATAGGACAGTAAAAAGACAGCAAACTCACAGATATTAACAACCACACCTAAAACAAAAGCAAACTAAGCAAACAACTAGAACAGGAACAGAAACATAGAAATGGAGATCACAGGGATGGTTAGCAACAGGGGAGTGGGAGGAGGAGAGAGGGGGAAAAGGTACAGCGAATAAGTAGCATAGATGGTGGGTAGAAAATAGACAGGGGGAGGGCAAGAATAGTGTTGGAAAAGCAGAAGCTAAAGAACTCATGACACATGGACATGAACTAAAGAGGGAAAATGAGGGTGGGAGGGAGTGTGCAAGGTGGAGGGGGATGAAGGGGAAATGGGACAACTGTAACAGCATATTCAATAAAATATATTTAAAAATGATGATTTCTTATGCCATTAGTGAGCATATGCTTAATCCAAAATGTAAACAATATTTTACTTGTGATGGAATTTGTCTTATCTTGAATATTTGTGTTAAATTCTGTTTCTACATTTGTATACTTCCTTACTATACAACTACTTGTTTCTTTTACTTTGTTGTCTTGACTTAAAAAAATTCAAGGAAGGATCTTTCTTGTTTTATTTTAGTAATCTCTCTGAAAAAAATGTAACTACTTGTGCATAATTCAGTGATCACTCACATTATTCCTGAGTTAATATCTTTGACTTCAAATATCTATCTGCTTTTCCAAAAGGATAGTGAAAAAATGAATTGAACAGAAAAATAACTTTGAGAAATAGAGAGTTTAATGTCAGTGGTGTACAAAACAAAAAAAAAAGAGGGAATAAAAAAATATCTAAGTGTAATTTTCAAGTCTTAAATTTAAAAAAAATATTTAAAAGTATAATGCTCAGGGTTGGTATGGGCTTGAGGAAATAGCTTGAGGAAATGGAAACCACCTCACACTCAGGTGGTCACAGAGAAAACTGAAATAACAGGATGCTTTCCTAGAGGGCAATTTGGCAATGTATACAAAAAAATCTCCAAAATGTGCATGCGCTATTATCCCATGTACAGACTGTAGAATATTCTTCCTGTAGTTAGCAGAAAGGAATTTGTTACAGGGTATTATGCAGATTACAGGATCATTAAGACAGCTAAAGAGATTCAAGATTGAACTCCCAAGGCTGACTCTCAAAGACACACTATAGAACTGGTCCCCAAGGACAGCCACTGACTTGACTTGTCAAAGTAAGAAACTGCAGCTCTTGGTGCTGTTTCTAGACCCTTGTCACTTTTGCCAGATTGCTAATGATTTCACCAGTGGATCCCTTGAGCCTGTTGCCTCTCCTGAGTTCTGAACCTGAGTTTCACAGATGTGCATCTCTTATATAACAGAATATGAGTGATATCCAGAATTCTAGCTGAATTGGATTCTGGTGATGTTAAGTTACAGTGTTTCAGCTTTTGTAACATAAGGAGGCATTCAAGGACGAGGTTGGTCTAGATATTGATGAACCAAAACTCAGTTTCTGCCACACTCAGCAGTTCAACTTCTAGCAATTAATTTCCAAGAAATAATTATGGATTGCCCAAATATATAACTAAAAACATATTCATCATAGTGTTGTTTATAATAGTGGAAACCTAAAAATAAGTTAAATGACCCAAAACAGAGGATTGATATTAGTTCTAGAATTTTATGGAACTTTAAAAATGAGGCTATAAGTGAAAATCTAGGTGGCCTTGAGCTTGACAATGAGTTTTTGGATACAACAACAAAAGTGCAATCCATGACAGAAAATATTGATAAGTTGGACTTTATTAAAATTCAAAACTTCTGCTGTGTGAAAGGCAATGTTAAAAGAATGAAAAGACAACAGAGTGGAAGACAATATTTACAAAACACATATCTAATAAATAATTTTAATCCAAATATACAAACAAATATAAAATTCAAGAAGAAAGCAAATAGCCCAATTAAAAAATGAGAGAAAGATCTGAACACACACCTCATCAAAACAGATATACAGATGGCAAATGGGCATATGGAAAGTACTCCACATCAGATGTCTTAGGGAAATGCAAATTAAAACAACAATGAGATATAACTACATATTTATTAGAATGCCTGAAATCTAAAAATATTGACAACACGAAGTGCTGAGAAGGATGTGGAGCAATAGGAACTCTCATTCAATTTGGGTGCAGACACTTTGAAAGATAACTTGGCAATTTCCTACAAAGCTAAACATAGACTTATTGTATGATTCAGCAATCATGTCCCTAGGTATTTACCCCAATGAGTTGAAACTTATGTCCACGCAAAAGCCTGCACACAAATGTTCATAGCAGCTTTGTTCATAATTGCCCAAAAATTGGAATTAACCAAGATGTCTTTTGGTAGGTGAATGGAAAAACAGTTGTACATTCATACAATGGATTATTATTCAGTGCTGAAAAGAAATGAGCTATCAAACTATGAGAAGACATGGAAGAAAGTTAAATACATATTGCTAAGTGAAAGAAACCAGTCTGAAAGCTACATACAACCATCTACATGGCATTCTGGAGAAAAAAAATCTGTAAGTACTGGAAAAAAATTGATGGGAGAAGGAATAAGGATGACTAGTTGGAGCACAGAGGATTTTTAGGAAGGGAAACTACACTTTAAAATTCTGTGATGGTGGATCTGTGACACTGTGTATTAGTGAAAATTCACAGAATGCACAACATAATGAGTTATAAGCTATAGACCTTAAACTATAGATTTAAATTAATAATAATATATTAATTTGGATCAATTAACTATAATAACTACCGCATTACTGCAAGATAATAATTGGGGAAAGTGTGTGTGTGTGCATTGGGAGATGGATTGGGAGTATGTGGGAATATTCTGTACTTTATGCCCAACTTTTCTGTAAATTTAAAATGTCCCTAAAAAGTATATTATTTTTAAATAAAGTTATAAAGATTATTTGATGTCAAGATAAATAGGCATGCTACATTAAATGATAAGGCAGATGACAAAATTTTATGATACTATTTTTGTTTAAAATAAATATACATGCGCATGTATGCACATACATGTGAATACACACAGGAATTTACCACAAACACCTGAACAGATACTCGAACCTGCAAGGTCACAGTCACTGTCTCTGAGCTATAGAATGAAGTGCAAACTTTGTTTATTTTTTTAATACAAAATTTCCAAAGTTCTACAATACAACTTGCATCACTTTTGTGAAGAGAACAAAAGTATTTTTTTTAAGCCTCTACCAAAGTATCTACTACAAACAATTATTTTCATTGGTAAATTCTACTGGTAATTCAGAATGATGCATATTTTTTTCTTCCCCCTTATGAAACAAACAGAATTTAATTAAAAATATTTGTAATTAATTATTTTCTCCTGGAGATGATTATTTTATAATGCCCATGAGTTATTTTTGCAGAGATGTCAGATTGCAATTTGAATCTCACAGCATCTGACGCTGGGGTCATCATCTTCCTGTCTCTACCAAGCCCTCATCCAACGTTCCTTACATCTGTAAATTGCGGTGCTGCCCTTTCAGTCTTTTAGAGTCAAAATCACAGACATCTTTCAAAACTTCTCCTTTAGCTCGAGCGTCAAAATTCTCTTCTATCATCTCCAATTCATCCATCATGCAATGTTAGGCTTACTTTCACCAAATGACTTTCTTGAAAAATCATCAATAACTGCTTTGCTTAAAGGATTACATTTAAACTCTAATTGAATGTTCAAAACTTTCCCTTGGCTGGCTCAGTTTACCTCTCCAGGTGTATTTTTTGGTATTGTCTTGTTCCAACTCAGTGTGCCTAATATAAGAAGATTTACTGTTATTTCCTGCACTTTCTGCATACCACTGTTTCTGCACCTTCATTTCCTATCTGAAACATTAGTTTCTTATAACTCATTCCTCTACCCTCAATATCTGTAGCTTTGAAATTCCATTTTTCCTTCGAATCAATTCCTTGAAAATTTTCCTGTTTTTTTTAAAAATTTTATTTATTTATTTTTAGAGAATGGGGAGTGAGGGAGAAAGAGAGGGAAAGAAACATCGATGTGAGAGAGAGAGACATTGATTGGTTGTCTCTCCTATGTGCCCTGACCCGGGACCAAATGCACAACCCAGGCATGTGTCTTCACTTGGAATCAAACCAGTGACCTTAGATTTTGTGGGATGACACCCAACCAACTGGGCTCCTGTTTTTTTTCTTAATCCCTATCAGAATCTGTCCATCTCCTTTGTGCTCTCCAAGAACTGTGCTGAGCCTCAACTATAACACTTTTTATAATCTCCTCTATGTAATGAGTGATTTCCATATCTATTTTCCTTGGCAGACCAAAATATCCTTTAGGATTGGGACCATGATTTTGTATCACCTAAAACACACAAAGTGCCAATCTTTGCACAATAAATTACTGTTAAATTGAATTGATTTAAATTACATTAGGAGTCATTTGAAAGTGCTGGCAAAATACTATTAATGGTGTCTGTGTAAGGTGCTTTGAATTAAATGTGAGGGCAAATACATTAATGCTAACATGCTCTCGAGCAAACACTGCCAGTTCTATGGTGAGGATTATCAAACATCAGCTTCCTACCTGAGACTTGTGATTAGAATGCCTGATTCTGTAAGCTCAGAAAAAGTTCACTTTTAGAGAATTATTTGAACCAAGATCATAAAACTGCATCATCTTGTCCATGTAAGAAAAAATGTAATAGATCCACAGTTGGAGAGGTGATCTGAGATCACTTTATGTGTAAAAACATGTTTGAATTAAAATAATGGTAAAGGAAACAGAGAGAATGATGTGTGATTCCTTTTCCTTTGAATCAATCTTCCTCCTAAATGCAAATTCTTCATCTTCCTCCTAAAAACGCAAATTAGCAGACACCTAATGATTCGGATTTCCCTTTTCTTGAAAATCAAATAATCTCTAGAGGTGATTATTTGATTATCGTTACATATAAGAACATGTAAAATGTTTGACATCTCTGTAAGAAGGAAACATATGTGAGTGCTCTAAGATTCTCCGTGAATTTTTGAAGGCTTTTAATAACCGAGTTTTAATTTATTAGTAATGGAGCGAACATCAAATAACATTGCCTATAATTTTAAGAATCCGCTATTAATTCCTAGTATAGAAACATATATTCACATGGAAATACAAGATGCTGTCCATGGTCCTGATATCCACATAACACTAGTGGAGCAACATCTCAGATATAAAAGAATTATAAGGAGAAGCCTTTGATGTACATTATCTTTTTATAATAATTTATTTTTTCACTTGACTCAATAGGGAATATATTTGCTTAATTTATTATTTATTCATTTGCATACAAAGTGGTGGCCTCTATAGACTTTAAACCACCGACCCTTATTACACCAACTGCTTAGTGTCATATATATTGCGGTTCAGTTTTATATAGCTAAGAAATGTAACCTTGGAGTAACAGGAAAACAATGAAACAAATCATTAACTCCTCAAAAGAAATATCTTTTGATATTGTGTGTGTGTGGACTTGTGCATATGTATGTATGTGATGATCTTTTTTTTGGTCCAGCTTCTGCATTTAGATGGATTCTATTAATCTGTTGTTGTAAACAGGGAATCGAAGAAGTCAACAAAAGCCTTTACATACAATATACATGCAAAATTTGTTAATTTCTTTAGTAAAAACCTCAAACTTCTTTTGAGATATTCTATAAAACTGAAGTGTTCTCATCTATAATTATGAAGAAGTGTTGGATCTCGTATGAGTGCTGTTGTTTAGATCGATTATTTTCACTGTCATTATATCATTAATCCTGATGAGATTCCTCAGGACAATTAAAACAACATATCAGGTAAATAAAATAATTTTAACTACAGAAATAAAACTCAGGACTAATTTTTTTCTGTGTCCAGATATTAAGAGCAAATTTGGACCAAAGAGGTGATACAGTGCAGCAAGCACTAAAATTTAGAGTCACGATAGGATCAGCTATTAGACTGATACTTTAAGTTTGAATTCTTTCCATTTATCATTTTGTGTCACACCTGAAATCCTACCCAAATTCAGGGTACATTTTGTATGTGTGATAATCTAACTATAGGGAATAGTCTAGTGATCCTCATTTACTATCAAGCTGCAATGCTGGTGATTGAATTACAGATGACACACCACATCAATTCTTATTAGAGATGTGCAGGCAGTAAAGTATTTACATTGCAGTAGATGATTTGAGCCATCTTTCTCACCCAGTTTTGATTATATTAAACTTGGTGATTATCAATGGGCACTACAGACTACACTTGCCCAGCTTGCCCATTTGGCATCTTATTAAGGCAGGTTTTTTTAATATATTCATATGCTAGTACTTCTGTAGGTGTTTGTAAATATTAAATGAGAAGATGTTTATCAGAATGGTTTGTATATTTTAAAGTAATAAAAATAATATGGGGCATTATATGCATTACATTTATGCAAAACTATTTATTTAATACCCATTCTGTTTCAGGCATTTCTGTAAGTACTGGGAATAAGTTAGTTTAAACACCCTGCCTTCATGAAGCTTATATTCTAGTGAAGGGAGACAGATAATAAAGTAAAATGTGTAGTATTTCAAGATAATAATTGCTTTAAAGTGAAATAAAGAAGAGAAAGGGGATGGGGAGTGATAGGGTAGATATAAAGAGCTAAAATTTAAGGTAGAATGCTAAGTGAATGTCTTGTGAGAAGGCATCTTTGAACAGAGATCAGAAGGAGTCAGGCCTGGGATTGCTGGGAGAAGACAGTTCCAAGCAGAAGGTATGACAAATTCTAAGTCAGGAGGTTGTGTGGCATGTTTGAGGAACATCAAGAGGCTAGTGTGACTGAAGCAAAGGGAAGAATAATAAGATAACATAAGATAGCTAAAGTGGAATAGGAAGAAGATAACGTAGGGGGTGTGAACCATATGGGCTATGGGTTTCTGTGCGACTGGCTTTAGCCAATGGAATATGAGCAGCAGTGACACTGTTACCCTGGGAAACTCATCTGTGCTTCACCTTCCTTTTCTTTTCTGAACTGCAATGGACAGCATTACAGTTGGTGGCTTCTTTTACAAAAACCTGTGTTCTGAAATGTCCAAGGTTAAATAATGTGAAGTAGAGTTTTACTTATAACAGGCAACTAATGTGAATAAGAAATAAGCCTCTGTTTCAAGGCATGGAGATCTGGGGGCTGGGGCTGTTTGTTACTACAGCATAATGGAGTGCCTTCTAATATTTACAGAAAACCACCAGAGGCTTTTGAGCAGATGAGTTACATAATCTGACTTCTGTATCAAGTAGGCTATTCTAGCTTCTGCATTGAGAATAGTTCATAGAGAACAAAGGAAGATACAGGAGATGAGAAGGGGGATATTATTGCACTTATAATAGCATGAGATTGTAGCTTAGACCATGAAATAAGAATGATAGTAGTGAAACATAGTAGGATTGTACATATATTCTGAAAGAAAGTGAATAGAATTTTTTGATGTGTGGGGTTTGGGAGAAAGAGGAGATTTAAAAACAACCTCAAAGTTTTTGGCTTCACAATTGGAAGGATGGAATTGCTACTTACTGAAATGAGAATGACTTTGGAATAAATGAGTTTTGGAATAAATGAGTCATGGGATCAGGAGTTTTATTTTGTACATGTTAGGCTTGAAGTGCATATTAGCCATCTAACTGAAACTGTGAAGTAGACAGTTCTATATATAAGTCTGGAGTCCAGAGGAGGTATCTCAGCTACTGATACAAATTTATGAATACTCATTATAGATAGTATTTAGGTATTAAATTTTTTCCACTTAATTTCAATATCTAGATCCTCTGAGAATTTGTTACTCTTGGCTCTCTTTTATTTTTCTCTCTTTTAAAATGATGTAGTATTTTATTTTGCCATTTTTAGTAATTTTTGGTTGGATGCTACAGATATTATGAGTTTAAACTCACATGCACACACTGTGGAGCCTGCAGATGATGTTATGTTCCTTCAGAGAGGAATCACCCCACCCTTGTTTTGGCCAATAGCCTGGCAACTGATCAGGCTGGCTTGTGGCCCTCACCGGGGCTCAGTCTATCTCTAGCTCATCTCTGACCCTCTGGCAGGTCCCAAACTCTAATCTTTGTCTTGAGAGGCTGTTGAAAGCTCTGCTCTGCTTTTCTGAGGCTTTCTCTTTAAGTTTTGGGTCTCTTGCCCCATTCAGCCCTGGATTTGAAAAATGTCTTAAATAGATAACCAGCCAGGTGCATCACTTTCCCCAAGTCTCTTCCAAATCTCTGCCAGTTTCCCTCTTCCCCAGAAATGGCCCCCTATAGAACACAGGCTTTATTCTAAGCCCCCTATTTGCTCAAAATTGGTAAATGAGCCAGAATAAATGGATAAGGATGTCAGCTTCCACGTAGAAAGTTCTTATCTTTTCTGAATTATAGCTCCTTCAGTTCTTCTCACCTTAGCAGCCCTCTGCTGGCTTCAAACTGGTGGTTTCAGAATTTGTTCAGGCTTTCACAGTTGTTCTTGGTGGAATGCTAGCCTCCTGCTTGCTACCCACTCCATGCCATTCAGAAGTAAGAGTTCAAAACATATTTAAAGTAGTGAGATTGGTTGAGATCTTAAAGGAAGTGAAAGAAATAGAGTCTGGAGCATTTCAAAGGAGACATATCCATAGCTATACAGAAATAAATCAAGTTTGCATAATATTGAATTGTATTTAACAAAATCATATCTTATAATTTAGCTGTCCATTATAATTTTTTCTATATTTTTAGTATTCATGCTTTTTATTTACAAACAATTAGCTGATTAAAAGTTGACTATGGGACTTCACCTGTTGTAAATTTCTTTGGGATTGTTTTAATAATTTCCTTTACTCTCACAGATTAATGGAAAAGGGTCATTTTGTTGATGATTTTATTTATGGGTTAAAGCCAAAAAATGCTTACATTATGAGTGATATTTAAATATGAATAAAATTGTAGAAGTTCTTGAAACCAGTACATTCATTTTTTTATGATTACTATATCAACTAGTGTTCTGGTAGGAATGAGACAGAATAATCAAATTGGGTTAATTCAATAAATGTTTAATGAAGAGAAAGTTTATAAAGAAAAAGTGTTTACCAGGGATAGTGCCATACCCTATGGCTAGAAACAAAAAGAATCATTATCACTCCTAAGCCTGAAGGGGCCAAGGAAGGGAATAATTACTAGAGCTTGGAGACAAAGGGGCCAGGGGCTGAAAGGTAGCCCATAGTGACTCCACAGGGAGGTTATCTCAATCCTGCCTCCTAACTTTTGCCTGTGATTCCCAGTGGGAAGTCAGAAAACAAAGTAACCTATGAATTCATTCTTACAGGTTAACTTTGGGCACAGTTTTCTATCTCCCTCTTTCTCTCCCCACCTTTCTTTCCAAGAATTGACATATGGTTCTAGAGTGAATTCATCTAAGGTACTATCAAGACCATGAAAAATATAGCATGCTTAGCATAACTCATATGACTTTGCAAGTTCATTTAACAGAACTCTGATACCAAAGCTGATAAAACTGTAAAGATATAAATTAGACTTAACATATTTAATGAATCTATCCTGAATACAGAGTATCAAGTGTTTCCTCTTATACGCATCCTTCATATTCTTATAAAAATCTATTCTGACATAGGGTGTTGGCACTTTATTTTTCCTGGAGCAGAGTGTCCTCACCTCATCTCATCCCCTCACCCACTCTCTGCTCTAAGCTACATTTACCTTATTTCCTGCTGGAATGGTTTTTTCTTGCTCATCCTGAATTTTCATCTTTGGAAATCTTATCATTTCCTCAAAGTTCATTGGGATATAATTACTCTCTCTTCTAAGCTCCCATAAATTTTTAATTTTTGTAGTACTTATGAAAGCCTGCTTTGTTTATGTTTTATCTCCCTTGCTAGATTGTAAGCTTTTTGAGGGACCCAATTACATCTTATCTATTTTTCTGTGTCCCTCATAGCAGCTGTTATGTTGTTTTTACATATAAGAGGGAGAGGGACTCATTTTTTTTTCTTAAAAATTATTTATTTATTTATTTTTAGAGAGGGGGAGGGAGGAAGAGAGAAAAGGAGAGAAACAGCAGTGTGTGGTTGCCTTTTGCATGCCCCACACTGAGGACCTGGCCTGTAATCCAGTCATGTGCCCTGACTGGGAATCGAACTGGCCACCCTGTGGTTCGCAGGCCAGTGATCAATTCACTGAATCACACCAGCCAGGGCTTAAACTTCTAAAAATTGAATTATGCAAACATTTCACAACTATCAGAGCAAACGAGAGATAAACTTTAATATGATCAAATATTAACAAATCCTGGTGCTAGGTAGAGCAACACTAGGAAGACATTAAGCAATCGCAACAATATGGTGATTGCTGGGAAGAGGGGGTATAAGGGGAGTAAATGGTAATGGAAAAAATATAATAAAGATTAAATTAAAAAAGAAAGATATTATGTTTGTCTCTCATTAGATATATTCAGTGATTAATGAGTCATTTAAGTGAAAGCAGCAAAAAATGATAAGTTTTATATACATAAGTCAGTATAGCAAAATATCATTAAAAAACATTTGCCAACCTCATATGTTCCCAGATTCCTACTGAATTCTATCATAAATGTGCCTTCTTGTAGCCTGTATGTTATATGTTGAAACTAGAGTCTTGAAATAAAATATTTTCTTTTCAAAACATAATTTAGTAGCTTTATTTTCATGTAATTTTTTTTATGCGGGGTATATTTTATATGTTGAAACACCAACTTCCTAACTTAAAAACAATTTATTTCTTCCCCATGTTGAGCTGTCAGAAAGAAGGAGAGATTCGGTAAACTGCATGTCACTATCAGCCATGGATAGCCAGTGATTTGTTCTGAATCCAAAGGCTAAACCAAACCTCATGCTGCTGTATGTCAGATACAATTGGTCCACAGTCCAAGTTTTACAGCTTAGACAGGGCACACTTTATCCTTCAGGCTGCTACTTAAGATAGCCACGACCCTGAGGAAAACCAGTCAACAAAACAGACAGACAAGAGGATGTGATTTGTATGCATCCCTGAGCCGGCTCACATCACCCCTGACCTACAGGTCAGCCTGCAAATGACAGCAGGGTGCATGCACCTGATCAGACAGAATATTCTCATTATAAAGCCTGGGAAGAGGGGGAAATTCCTCTGTGTTTACCCACAGATCAGAAGCAATCTACCTACAAAATGGGCAAAAAAAAAATACTGATTTAGCTCAACAAGATGTGACCAACATCTAAATACTTTATGAAATTTTAAATCAACCATTTATCCTGATAAACTTGCATGAACACAAGATACAAAGAGAGGTTTATCAAAGGGAAGAAATGTTCATGTACTCACAGGTGGACCAAGCAAAGAAAACTAACCTAGAATCAGTAACCTTTATTGAACTGTAATAGAAAAACTTTAGCAAATGTACTTGACCACAGTCATTTGTTTTAGAATGGATTTTGGGTAAGCATGAGTCTGAAATGGTACTGCAATCCTGCAAATGTTGTTTCCTTTAAATTATTTGAGGTGGTGAAAACTTTCATATTCTTAAAAGAAGTTTGGATTTCCAAAATGATCTGTACCCAGAGGAGAATTACTATGGAGGAGGTAGGCTAAACAGTTATGTGGAAGAGGACTCTGTCTCAGCTTATTGGAAGCAGCTTTGCCTGAGGCTAGTAGAACAGAGGCGACGACCTCTGGAAGTCCCTGTGAGAGCTCTGATTCCGAGTAATGGTACCTGAAATACAGTAGGGAGTCACTGTAAAACTGTTCGGACATATTATGGGCAATATTTCACCGACCAAATTGTAATAATTACATACACAAAAAGTCATCATCACACAGTGGGTCTGTAGAGTGGGTATTAATCTTGTTTTTGAAATGCTTGAGTAATAAAGGGATATATATGTGTGTAAACATAAACAATATGTTTAACTCTATGCCTACAAGAAGAGAGATAATGAATGAAACTTTGTGGATAGGAGCTTAAAGGCAGTTTTAGTCAACGATGTCCAATTTATGTTTCTTTAGCAACATGTGGTAGAAGGGTTGAATGTAATTCACGCTTTAGCATTATTTCATTTTAACATTAGTCTAAGCATTATTTCACGCTTAGACTATGGGTTCCCAATTTCACAATGTCTCCTTTATCTTTGTGTTCTCAACATGTAGTAGAGCAAGGCCTGCTGTTCTGAGAAAGACCTGTGCTTGAAGGTATGCAAGTGATGAACCAATAAAACTCATCACTAAGGCAAGCAAAGTATTTAAAATAAAGAAATTGTATTTCTTTTAATGTTCAGTTTAGCCTCTTAGGAGTTCTTTTTCTACAAGGCTTAATAATCATGTTTATATTAACCAAATTTTAGTTTTAGTGTTTCTTTAAGGTGTTGGGTTGCAGAAAGTTCATGGAGATAAAGAATAGAACACTCAAGGGGCAGTATGTATGGTAATCTCACTTTGAACAAATTGATTAAACATTTGAAAAAAGAATTTTTTTGTGGTATATTATGCTTTATTGTTTATTTATTTATTTTTTAATTTTATTTTAATTGTTGTTCAAGTATAGTTTTTGGTCTTTTGCTCCCATCCCAGTCCACCTTCCCATCCCTCCCCACCTCCCTCCCATTTCCACTCCCCTAGTTTTTGTCCATGTGTCCTTTATATTTGTTCCTGTAAACCCTTCCCCTTTTCCCCTGAAATTCCCTCCTAATTAGGCTTGTAATATGTTTTAAATTAAATATATGTAAAATTATTTGTAAAATATAAAATGCTATTAAATATAATTTTTCTCCCTTTAGAGAGATCCAAACATTCAGGTCTCATAGTCAAATAAGAAAATTTAATATAGTAATATAGACTTTTTTGATAATAAATAAGTTCTGCTGTATGTTCTGGGCACTGTCTCATGATGTGATGTTTAGTAATAAGAAATACAATTTAAAAAGAATCTGGTATCCTTTTGAATAATATTTCCAAATGTAGCAGATAAAAATACAGATACAGTTAAACATTAATCAGATAAACACTTATTTAAATCTAAGAATGTCCCATATAACATTCAAATTTACCTGGGTATTCTGTATCTTATCTGGCAAGTCTACTTTATCATCATTAAACAATCTAAAGCCTGGATTAATTGTAACTCATCTTTGTTCTAAAGTTATCCTCTTGATTCCTTTATTAAGTAGATACTATTATTTCATCTTCATTTAATTGTCTGATTGTATGGGTATTTCTTATAATAAATACCTCAAAACATTTGGAGGAAATGAAAAATATGACAAACAGATGAAAAATTACAATGTTTTCTATTGATGTCTGAACATTCTTTCCTCCCATCAGTTGTTTATTTAGTAAATATCACGAGGGCACAAGGTGGTAACAGGCATTGCGGTAGCCTGAGCACACCCTGAGATCCATGCTCATCACTGTCCTTCGTATTGCTAGGGCTGGAAGTCTGCAAACTCTATATTCCCAGTTCTTTGAACTTTGCTTGCTACTAGGTTTTTTGCCACTGGGTTGTACTTCTTCACTGAAGGTGAGGGGAAGGGGAAAAATACTTTTCCTTTCCATCACTTTTCTGTTTCGAGTGACTGTGGAGCGACTGCAAATGCTTATGGGCTTCAGCAGCAATCACACTAATTTCAGCAGTCTCCATGGGAGTTCAGGTTCTTCGTCTCTTGCTCTGAGACAGCAATGTGATTTGAACAGCAGGAGCAGCAAAGGCCAAGGCTCCAGATAACTCATCAGTGAGAGTGGGCTCATGGCCATCATCCTAGAAATGGTAGCCGCTTCCCAGTCTTTAGGTAAAAACCTTCTTATGCCTTGTACTTCTCTAGTTCCCTCTCGTTCTTCTCTTTCAGTTCTTCAAATTAGTTTGTGATCCTCTTCCTGTACTGAAATTTTGATGTTCGGTTTCTGTTTTCTTGGCTGGACATTGACTGATAACTAAGACTTTATTGGTGGAAAAGTCTGAGCATCCCTGCTCTACAACGGTACTGCAGTCTGAAGCTATCTTGGAATCATGTGATAAAAGAAAAATGGAAGATTCTTATGGGGCATAGCTCTTTTCAGCAGAGAGACCTTTAGAATAAGGATTTGAGGAAGGAGTCTACAATTACTAATAGGCTAAATGGAAATCAGATCCACATCAAAGTAGCCTCCACTTACATGACAACCAGAAAAGTACACATTTATGATCAGTTTTGTATTCTTAGCCACTCATGAATAATAGCTTGGCCACCCTTTCAGTAACAGTACTACACATAATATGAGAGGGAAAAAAGACCCATAGATATCATCAATAAAATAAGAATATTTTCCCTGAGATGTTTACTTCTTTGCTCCTAGATGGATTAAGTCTTAACTATTACAGATTTTAAAATACCTTTTTATTTATTCTGTCATAGTATTTCATTATCCTATAGTGAAGACATTATATCTTATCTCAAAATTTTTCTCTTCTTATAATTTTAGTCTATTTCCTTTTAATTTTTTCCTTATTTGGAAATAGAATGTGTCTACATTCTTCCTTAACACTCTGCATATTCCTGAAGATAATTAATCATTAGCCCTCTTCCCAGTCTTCTCTTTCTTTCTGGTGAAGAAATCTCAATTCTGCTGACTTTTAAGTATAGTTCTTTTCTCTAAGTTACTCAATTCTCTGTGTTGAGTGTAACTGACCTAGGGTTGTCCACCTTTTATCTGCCACAATTAGAACTAAGATTTCTCTAATCATGTTAGAGAGTGTCATCTAAGAAGTTATTTAGAGATAAAAATATTTCTTTTGTTTTCACAAGCATGCAAGTATTTGTGTGGAGGATATCTGACCAAAATACCAGTGGAGCTAGAAATTAGGCAGGACTACAGGTTTTGTTTTCTAAAAATGCTTTTTAAATTTATGGGATCATGGATCAGATGTTCCAAAATTGTTTTAGTTCAAACAGCATATTTCTTCTTGTCTGGGGAAAAGTCTATAAGGCCAAATAAATTAGGTGTACTTAATAAAAAAAATCTTTGTAAATAATACAGCTTGAGATAAAGCCTGAACTAAAACGAAAAATAAAGGATTGGTTGTTGGCTTTGCCCTTTTAAGTTTGCTTTTAGAGAAGGGAAGGGAGGGAGAAAGAGAGGAAGAGAAACATCAATATGAGAGAGAAACATCAACTGGGGACCTATCCTGCAACCCAGGCATGTGCCCTGACTGGGAATTGGACCAGTGACGTTCTGCTTTGCGGGATAATGCCCAACCAACTGAGCCATACTGGTCAGGGCTGGTTTTTCCATTTTTTCCTAAAATCACTATATATTTAAAATATTTAAAACTCAAAGAACCAAAATAAAGCCCCCAAAGGAAAAAGTAAGCCTAATGTTGTATCCTGTTTTTGACCATGTGGTAGCTCCTGGCTCAGGGTCATGCACATAGTAGGTACTTAATGCAGGGTATAGAATGTATTATTAAATAATAACAATAATATTGTGTTTTAAAGTAGCAATTTATTTAAACAGATGAACAGTAATAGTGAATGTAAAACTTGTTAGATAATTTCATAATGCTTTATAAGGGATAAAAAACAATCCTCATGGGGAGAAAAAACAAAAATAATTATTTATGACAAAGAATAATTTATGAAAAACATAAATTATTATTTACAACAAAGTGCTCATCCATACTCTGCATTGTACCAAAATCTTAATATTTAATATGCTGGATAGTATGTTTCATGAAAAATTACTGGAAAAATCTGTGGATTTATTTTTTAAAGAGTAATATAGTATACATATTTCATACATATATACTGGAGTAAACATAAAGAAAACAAGATATTATTTTCAAAATAAACTAATTAGT
Source organism: Anoura caudifer (assembly GCA_004027475.1). Taxonomy (NCBI): domain Eukaryota; kingdom Metazoa; phylum Chordata; class Mammalia; order Chiroptera; family Phyllostomidae; genus Anoura; species Anoura caudifer. Next base: position 91,583 of record PVKU01003552.1, on the reverse strand, counting down.
TAAAAAACAAAAATAAAAAAATGTATTTGCTAATGCATAAAGCTCTTAAATATTTAAGCCAATGGACTTTTAAAAAATACCTTTAGTTAATAAGCTTATGTAAAATGTTATATGTATCCATTTTAAAGAAATGTATTTGATTTGCAAAGCAGATTTAGACTGTTGAATATTAAAGTTTGTAATGTTTATTTCATTGCAGAGGTTTTAATGTAATTTTTCCAGTGCCTGCTGAGGTATCTGTTAATACTTTTAGATCAATATTAGGAAGCTTTTTATATTACATAATAACTTCTGTCCTATTGGCCAGATACAGTTTACTTAATCTACTGAGCTTACTAATTAATAATTGAACACAAATCTGGTAAAATCTGGTTTTAGGAACAATATTGTAACAATATTATTTTTAAAATGGACTAACAGCCGAGGATGCAAATTAGAAATCATGAACGTTATGCCCTGGCTGGTGTGGCTCAGTGGACTGAGTGCCAGCCTGCTAACCAAAGGGTCGCTGGTTCAATTCCCAGTTATGGCACGTGCCTGGGTTGTGGGCCAGGTCCCCAGTAGGGGGTGTGAAGGAGGCAACCACACATTGGTGTTTCTCTCCTTCTTTTTCTCCCTCCCTTCCCCCTCTCTAAAAATAAGTAAATTAAATCTTAAAAAAAAGAAATCATAGAAGTCAAAGTACTCTTATCTTCTTTCACTCTTTCCCTTTCTTTCTCTGCATTGATTGACTCCATTGATTAGGACCTTTTAGTATTATAGATTTAACACCTTTATTTGTACCCAGTGGAATATCATGCTATAGTAATAATGCTTGGGGAAGGAAACTTAGGCTTTGGAGTTAGATTTGTATCGTGGTTCTACTCCTTACAGATTATGGAAGCTGAGCATGTTGATTAATTTCTAACAGTCTTAGTTTTCTCATCTGTAAAGATACAGAAATTTGCATCATCTTAGATGTTATGGTAAGAATGAGACAATGCATACAAAATGCTTAATATTGTATGAGGCACAATTTCTGCTATTATTACTTTACTGTGCTTCAGCTACTGTAGATGAGTAAGGTAAGTTCCTTCTCTCCTCTGACTTTCCTCTCATGTAGAATGAGATTTTTGGGTAATATTGAAATTTTCTTCCAGTCGCAGAATATATGGATTCATAACATGTCTTTTATAATTTTTCCTGCAAATCCTTCACCCTTTTCCCCTGTAATCCCCTCTGCTCTCCCTTCTGATCACTGTCAGTCTGTTCTCAATTTCAGCGTCTTTGGTTATATTTTGCTTGCTTCATTTTGTTGATTAGGTTCCTGTTAAAGGTGAGATCATACGGTATTTTTCTTTTACCACCTGTCTTATTTCACTTAGCATGATGCTTTCCGGTTCCATCCATGCTGTTGCAAAGGGTAGGAGCTCCTTTTTTTCTTTCTGCTGCATAGAATTCCACTGTGTAAATGTACCATAGTTTTTTGATCCATTCATTTACTAATGGGCACTTAAGTTGCTTCCAGCACTTGGTTATTCTAAATTCTGCTGCTATGAATATGGGGGTGCATAGGTTCTTTTGGATTGGTGTTTCAGGATTCTTAGGATACAATCCTAGCAGAGGAATTGCTAGGTCAAAAAGGTAGGTCCATTTTTAGCTATTTGAGGAAATTCCATACTGTTTTCCATAGTGGTTGCACCAGTCTGCATTTCCACCAACAGTGTACTAGAGTTCCTTTTTTTCCATAACCTCTCCAACACTTATTGTTTGTTGCTTTGTTTATGATGGTCATTTTCAACGGTGCGAGGTGGTATCTCATTGTGGTTTTAATTTGCATCTCTCTGATAGTTAGCAATGCTGAGCATCTTTTCATATGTCTCTGGACCCTCTGTATGTCCTCCTTGGAGAAGTGTCTGTTCAAGTCCTTTGCCCATTTTTTAATTGGATTGATTGTCTTCTTAGAATGAGTCATGTGAGTTCTTTATATATTTTGGAGATCAAACCTTTGTCTGAGGTATCATTGGCAAATATCTTTTCCTGTATGGTTGGTTCTCTTTTCATTTTAATGCTGTCTTTTTTAGCTGTGCAGAAGCTTTTTATTTTGATGAGATCCCATTTGTTTATTCTTTCTTTTATGTCCCTTGCTCTAGGGGACATATCAGTGAAAATATTGCTGCATGAAATATCTGAGATTTTCCTGCCTATGTTCTCCTCTAGAATTTTAATGGTATCATGACTTATATTTAAATCTTTTATCCACCTTGAATTTATTTTTGTGTGCAGTGTCAGTTGGTGATCGAGTTTTATTTCTTTGCATGTAGCTGTCCAGCTCTGTTTGTTTGGAGTTTTTTGACTACTGCTTCAATTTTACTAGCTGTAATCTGTCTATTCAGATTCTCTGATTCTTCCTAATTTAGTTTTGGAAGATTATATATTTCTAGGAATTTATCCATTTCATCCAGGTTGCCCAGTTTGTTGGCATATATTTGTTCATAATATTTTCTTATAGTCCTTGGTATTTCTTTGGTGTCAGTCATTATTTCTCTTCTTTCATTTCTGTTTCTATTTATTTAGGTTCTGTCTCTTTTTTCTTGATGAGTCAGGTTAAAGTTTTATTAATCTTATTTATCTTTTCAAAGAACCAGTTCTTGGATTCATTTATCTTTTGTATAATGTTTTAGACTCTATTTTATTTATCTTTGCTCTGATCTTTATTATTTCCTTCCTTCTAAGCACTTTGGGCTTTGTTTGTTCTTTTTCAAGTTCTTTTAAGGTTGAAGTTAGATTGTTTATTTGAGCTTCTTTCTTCCTTCCTTCCTTCCTTCCTTCCTTCCTTCCTTCCTTCCTTCCTTCCTTCCTTCCTTCCTTCCTTTCTTTCTTTCTTTCTTTCTTTCTTTCTTTCCTTTCTTTCTCTCTTTCTTTCTTTTCTTTCTTTCTTCCTCTTTCCTGATACAGGCCTGTAAAGCTATGGATTTCCCTCTTAAAATTGCTTTTCCAGTGTCCCACAGATTTTGGGTTGTTGTGTCCTCATTTTCATTTGTTTCAAGTTATCTTTTGATTTCATCCTTGATCTCATTGTTGACCCATGCCTTGTCTAATAACATGTTATTTAGCTTCCATATCTTTGTGTATTTTTCTGTGTTCTTTTTGTGATTGATTTCTAATTTCATAGCATTGTGGTCAGAGAAGATGTTTGATATGACTTCAATCTTCTTAAAATTATTGAGACTTGTTTTGTGTCCTAACATGTGATCTATCTTAGAAAACATTCCATATACACTTGAAAAATATGTATAGTCTGCTGCTATGGGATGAAATGCTCTGAAGATATCAATTAAATCTGTTAGATATAGTGTGTTGTTTAGGGTTGCTGTCTCTTTGTTGACTTTCTGTCTGGGAGATCTATCCATTGAAGTCCATGAGGTGTTAAAATCCTTGACTATGACTGTATTTCTGTTGATCTATCCTTTTTTGTCCATCAAGATTTGCTTCACATATTCAGATGCTCCCATATTAGCTATGTAAATGTTTACTAGGGTTATCCTCTTTTTGGATTGTTCCCTTTGTCATTATGTAGTGTCCTTTTTGTTTCTTACAACAGCCTTGGTCTAAATTCTATTCTGTCAGATAACAGTATTGCTACCCCAGCTCTTTTTTCCTTTCCATTTGCACGAAATATCTTTTTCCAACCCTTTACTTTTAGTCTGTGTGTATCTTTGATCTGTGGTGGGTATCTTGGAGGCAGTATATATATCTTGTTTTTTTCTTTAACTTGCATATTTATTTGAAACTGAAAATAATAGCTTTCATTACAAGTAATATTATGTGATATTTTGAGAGTATGGAGTTAGACATTTGGTTACATAATTATCTCTTTGTTTTTAATAATATTTTATTAATTATGCTATTACAATTGTCCCATTCCCCCCCTTTATTCCCCTCTGCCCTGCACAACCCCTCCCACCTGCATTCCCCCTGCCTTAGTTCATGTCCATGGGTTGTACATATAAGTTCTTTGGCTTCTACATTTCCTATACTACCCTTAATGTCCCCCTGTCTATTTTCTACCTACCAATTTTGCTACTTATTCCCTTTACCTCTTCCCCCTCTCCCACCTCTCCCTCCCCACTGATAACCCTCCATGTGATCTCCATATCTGTTCCTGTTCTAGCTGTTTGTTTAGTTCATTTTTTTAAGGTTCAATTGTTGATAGTTTTTAGTTTGTTGTCATTTTACTGTTCATATTTTTTATTATTTTATTTTTCTTATATAAGTCCCTTTAACATTTCATATAATAAGGGTTTGATGATGATGAACTCCTTTAACTTGACCTTGTCTGAGAAGCACTTTATCTGCCTTTCCATTCTAAATGACAAGCTTTGCTGCATAGAGTAATCTTGGATGTAGGTCCTTGTCTTTCATGCCTTCTAATACTTCTTTCCAGCCCCTTCTTGCCTGCAAGGTTTCTTTTGAGAAATCAGCTGATAGCTTTATGGGAACTCTTTGTAGGTAACTGTCTCCTTTTCTCTCGCTGCTTTTAAGATTCTCCCCTTATCCCTAATCTTGGATAATGTAATTTTGATGTGCCTTGGTGTGTGCTTCATTGGGTCCATCTTCTTTGGGATTCTCTGAGCTTCCTGAACTTCCTGGAAGTCTATTTCCTTTGCCACATAGGGCAAGTTTTCTTTGATTATTTTTTCCAATAAGTTTTCAATTTCTTGCTCTTCCTCTTCTCCTTCTGGCACCCCTATAATTCAGATGTTGGAACATTTAAAGATGTCCTGGATGTTCCTAAGCCTCTCCTCATTTTTTTGAATTGTTGTTTCTTCATTCTGTTCTGGTTGAATGTTTCTTTCTTCCTTCTGCTTCAAACCATTGATTTGAGTCCCAGTTTCCTTCCCTTCACTGTTGGTTTCCTGTACATTTTCCTTTATTTCACTTTTCATAGACTCCTCTATTTTGTGACCATATTCAACCAATTCTGTGAGCATCCTGATTACCAGTGTTTTGAATTGTGTATCTGATAAGTTGGCTATCTTTTTGTCGCTTACTTGCGTTTTTTCAGGAGCTTTGATCTGTTCTTTCATTTGGGCCATTTTTTTTAAGTCTCAGCATGCCTGTTACTAGTAAGAGGCAGAGCTTTAGGTATTCACCAGGGCAGAGTAACCCATGTGCCTGGGTTGTGAAGCTGTGTGTGGGAGGGGGGTCTGAGAGGGAAAAATGACACTGGCTCAGCTCTCGGCTGACTTACAGTCATTTCCGCTGCTACCCACAAACAAATTAGGCCCTTCTGGTGCTGATTCCCTGGTTGGTGGTTTTGTATATGTTCTAGGACCCTGTTGGTCTCTCCAATGAACTCTCTTGTGAGGCTGGGAGTTTATCTTGCTGCCGTTTCAACCCCCACAGGTTTTTTCAATCAGAGGTTTTGAGGCTTTGTTTCCCTGCACTGGAACCCTGGGTTGCACTGTCTCATTCCCCAGTTGTTCCTCCTGGTTTATCTGCACCCAAATGTGGGATGGTCTGCTCCACCAGCTGCCACGTTGCCATGTGTTTTCTCTGCCTGGGCTGCCCATCTCCACCCATCCTACCAGTATGGATGAGTGTTCTTTCTTTAACTCCTTGGTTGTCAGACTTCCATACAGTTCAATTTCCTGTCAGTTCTGGTTGTTTTTTGTCTTTAAATTTGTTGTTGTCCTTCATTTGGTTGTGTGAGGAGGCACAGTGTATCTACCTATGCCTCCATCTTGGCCAGAAGTCCCAATGGGGTCTTGTTTTTTTTATTTATGCAGCTACCCTATGTCTTTTGGTTGGATCAATTAAGCCTTTTACATTAAGGTGATTATTGATAGGTGTGTATTTAGTGCCATTTTATTGTTAGACTATTTTCCTCTGCTTTTTTTTCTTTCGCTCTTCTTCTTCTTCTTCTTCTTCTTCTTCTTCTTCTTCTTCTTCTTCTTCTTCATGCAAGAGCTTTAACATTTGTTGCCATACTTTTTTGGTGTTAACAAAGTCCTTTAGGTTTTTCTTGTGCGGGAAGCTCCTTATTTCTCCTTGGATTTTATTTTATTATTTTATTTATTTTAAAATGTGGATTTGGGGTTTTTGTTATTTTTTAAAAGACTTTATTTATTTTAAGAGAGGGGGAGGGAGGGAGAAAGAGAGTGAGAGAAACATCAATGTGTGGTTGCTTCTTGTGTGCCCCTACTGGGGACCTGGCCCACAACCCAGACATGTGCCCTGACTGGGAGTCAAACCAGTGACCCTTTGGTTCACAGGCTGCCACTCCATCCACTGAACCAGATCATCCAGGGCCCTCCTTCATTTTTAAATTATAGCCTTGCTGTGTAAAGTAACCTTGGATGTAGGTCCTTGCTTTTCACCACATTGAATATTTCATTCCATTTTATTCCAGCCTGAAGTATTTCTGTTGAGAAGTCAGATGACAGTCTAATTGGTGTTCCCTTGTACATACTACCTACTTTTTTTCTTGTGGCTTTTAGGATTCTCTTTAAGACTTGTCATTTTAATTATGATGTGTTTTGGTGTAGGCCTCTTTTGGTCCAACTACTTTTGCACAATCTGGGAGTCCTGAACTTGTGTTTTTTTTCCTTCACCAGATTAGGGAAGTTTTGGTCATTAATACTTCTAATATGTTTTTGATGCCTTGCTTGCTCTCTGCTCCTTCTGGTGTTCCCATTAATGTAGATGTTGTTATGCTTCATGTTGTTCAAAATGTTTCTTAGCCTTTCCTCATTTTTAAAAATTCTCTTTTTTCTTTTTGCTGGTCTGCCTGGGTGTTTTTTTCTTCTGTGTCTTCCAAATCACTGATTCAGTCCTCTGTTTCTTCTTACCTACTGTTAATTCCTTCCATTGTATTATTTATTTCAGATATTGCATTTTTAATTTCTGACTGGTCTTTTTTGTGGTCTCTATGTCTTTTTTATGCTGTTGAGTATCCTTATAATCATTAATCTAAACTATCTGATAAATTGCTTGTCTTCATTTCATCTAACTCTTCTGCTGGAGAATTCTCTTGTTCTGTCATTTGGGGTCTGTTTTTGTCTTCACATTTTGGCTGCTTCTTTGTATTTGTTTATATGTATTAGATAGATCTGCAAAGACTCTGATGTAAGCCTTTGTTAGATGCTGCTTGTGCCTGGCTCTGGTCAACCTGTTTGGGGCTATCAGCGATCCACAGCATGTGGCACTCTCTGTTGGGCCCATTTGTGTGAAGAAAAATTCAGGCTGTGCACAAAAACTGGCTTTTATCAGCTTGGGCCCTGGGGAGAGTCAGCTGAAGTCTCACAGAGCTCCCAGAGATCGGCCTTAGTTGTTAAACTATTCAGTGATATCACTTCAAGCTGTATTCAGCAGTGTGGCTTAAGTTCCACAGGGTGGGGCAGAGTAATTCCTGTGGGCAGGGCTATTGCTTCCCCCTCAGGCTGATGCCACTCAGAGAGGAGTGCCCTGCCTGAGAATGATGGCTTTTGCAGTATGGGGAATGACTCAGCACAGGGATTTTGGAGGCTGTTCCTTCAATTCTCTACCCAGAGCCACCAACACCAGACTCTCCTCAAGACTCTCTAGTTCACTCTGCTCTCCCTTTGCTGGAGTCCATGTTAAGTGGCTGCAAGTGAAATTTTGTGTGTTGACTCTAAGAGGCTCTCTGAGTCTCCATCTGTCTCTCCCTGGCATACAGAAACCCTGCTGTTTTTCATAGCTGGATGTTATCTAGGTTTCTTTCTGGCTCTGGTGCAGTAGGCTGGGGAGCTCAACTTGGTGTTTAGACCCCACACTTCTCAAGGAGAACCCCTTGGCTGCTGAAACATCCCTCTGGCACTTCTGCTGCTGCCCGTGGGAGCCAGACCAGCCCTCTTGTGTCTCCTCTGCACTCCCTAGCAGTCCCATTGTGGTGAAGTGGTTTATTCTGTCTGTCCATGGTTATAAGGCTTCTCTCCAGCTAGTGTTTGGTTGGCTATTCAGGATGATTTCTCTACAATTTAGTTGCAATCCCAGATTGGTTCTGGGAGGAGGTGAGTGTACCTTCTACTTACACATCCACCATCTTGGATTTCCAAATAATATTTGTTGATACAACAAAAAAACTCAGTATATTTTGTCTGGAAGATTTTAATAGTTTGTAGATTAAATTCTGAGAAGTCACCATTTTCAGTCACATGGAAAGCCTGAGGAAACAAGAAGGATTACCTCTTTATTTAGTATACCCTTTAAAAATAAGAAGAATACATAATTACAACATGAAAACCAGAGGGTTTTTTTCCCAAAACTAAAAAGTCTTTGAAAAATAACTTTAAAATTTCAACAAGAGACTCTTTCCCCACCCCAGCCCAGAAGTTGTAATATTGGAAAAATATGGAGGTGCAATATAGTTTCTACTATAAATTAATATTGTCCTGATCAATTTGAATTTTCAAAGTCTGTAGATTCAATGGATTTCTTGAAAAAAAAAAGAATTTATGTAAATCATGAGTAATGTTAAAGATATTTTTGATTATTTTAAAAGAATGTTCTTTTCTTTTCACCAACCACATCTTAAAAATTGACAGGTAAAGCCATCATGGTCACTTATATGGGCCTCAACATATTTTTTTCTTTCTTTGTGATCCACAGTAGTAGTTGAACACTAGCGCCCAAATCAGAGAAGCCCTCTTCAAAGGACACCCCTCTCTCTCTCCTTGTCACTATATAACAAAAACACATAGTGTTGAACTTAACTTTTGGAAAGACAGTGTAAACTCTCTGACCTTCTACCCAAGATATGATGACTAAGATTCAAGAATTAAGATAAATAAAGGAAGATTAGAGTTACTTTCTGGGACATAGAAAGCTAGAGATGGTTTTTAGTCTTTTTTAAATGAGCTTCTTTTCAGTCATCCAAAATGAGTGAATCTGATGTAAATAAAACATCTACAAGAATTATTATGTAAATAAAAAATATATAGCATTCAGAGAAAGAAAAGAGCAGTGATAAAGGAGAGCCAGTGCTGTGGGGCTTTGTGCCCAGGGAGGGAAGGAGCTCTTTGTGCCACAACAAAGTGTAACCCTGCCTGTGAATGGAAGGAAGCAGAAGGCCAGCTTCGCTAAAAGCCGGGCTGTGTGTAGCTGACCCAGTGGAAGAAATCCTGGTTCTATCGCTAGGGCTGCTTAGCTGTACAATATGGATCCCATGTGTATGCAGGATACCATGTGTATGCAGGATACCCGTGTCTGTCTTTTCAAAACAAAAAGGAAACCAATATTAATCAGCAGAATATATTTGAAGTTATTATTGTTTAAAGAGAAAGTAAAGACAAGCAAACAACTTTTGCCTTTAATAATGTTTGGGTCTTTTTTCTAATGCTACGGATTTTTAATCAGAGGAAAATCTACTTCCTTCTCTATTACCCCATGAGCATGTTAATGTCCTACATGTACATTTCCAAGTTCTCCATGGAGATGGGCATTTTAAGTGTGAACAAAACCAGCACCATTTGTGCAAAATATCAATCATCCTTTGATGTTGTCAGCCTTTCACTAAAATATTCTAATAGATGTTGCCTAACTTTATGACAGTTCATACCCTGGCACAAGCCATATTCACTTACATAAAGGAGAGAAGGTTCTGGGAGATATTCATAAACAATTAAGTCAATAATCTGCAATTATGAATATTGATGCTTTTCAGGTTCTGAACAGTAAAGGTAGCTAATCACACAATAGTTAATCTTGTATGCATTTATAAAAGATGTCAGGTAGAATAAAAATTGCAGGTATTGCTTTCTTCTCAAGTTACTTACCTGCTATTTGCTACACAGCTATTGTTAAGTTTAAAATATGTGAAGGAGACATTTCTTTTAGTAGACTTAATGTTAGGCACTTAATTTAAAACACAAGTCAAATCTTCCATATTAATTTTGCTTCTTCTCTTCAGTAATACATTATTAGATTTTTATGACCTAAAAGATAAGTAAATTTGCATAAATAATATAGCTTGAAAAGGAGGAACTTTATAAACATAGATCCCCACAGTGATTATTTGATGCTTCACTTATTTGCAAAGAGATGCTACTAATTTTTTGGTCATAGTTTGGAACAAAATAATTTAAATCTATTTTTACATGGCTTTAGATTTTTTAAAAATTTCAGCATGCCATTCGAACATGACATGAAAAATCTATCGTTTGTTACACACAATTAAGATGGTAATGAAACCTTTAATAGCTTTTAAAAAGTTGTTTTAAATAAGGTGAAAACAATAATCATGATGAAAAAATTTCCACAAAGGGAAAAATACACACACATGCACACACACAAGCAAAAACTAACTACCACTCAACACATACACAAAAACAAGGATTTGAAGCTGCTTTATCTCAGCGCTTTCCAGGTTGGAGTAAAAATTTTACAGTAACTTTCAGTAGGTATCTCACTGACCCCTGTAACAGCTTGGATGTTGTCTCACTATAACTCAGTTAATAGAAAAGGCGTCTTGCTTTCTAAAATCACACCTGCAGTCATCGACCCTTGGGAATCATTCAATTCATTGGTAAACACAACCCACATACATCAAAAGTTTCCACTTTTTCCAGCTCTTTTTAACACCAAGATCCCTCCCCTCTCCCCAGGCTCCTTGCAGCTATCTAGGGAATCTATCACTTTTTGTCCTTTCCCGACCCTTCTGGACCACATTTTCTCTTTTTATTCAAGCCATCTGCTCTCAAGGAAGGTAAAACTTCTGCTAGGAAAACAATCAGCATCCCTAGCAATTAGTAGCTTTTGTGAACTACCCTTTCAGCCTCTGCCTATGAAGATATACATTGTGCAAATCACAATTCAAATTATGATAGTAGTTTACAAATAGTTTGTAATTGATACATTTCTGGCCACAGCCTCCCCCTTTATCCTGCTAGTGGTACAATCTTCTTGCTCTTGACAGAAGTCTTTCTAAAGATCTGCTCAAGCCTCACTAAGCAGCTGTGAGTTAGGTCATTTTCCCAGGAGTTTTACATGTGGAAAACTGGGCATTAGTAAGGCCTCAAAAAGGACACCATCTGGCCCTCGTGAAAAAAAGGATCATGACACTTCCTGTGGTACCAACAGACCCTGATGAACCAGAAAGGAATTCAGCCCTGGACTGTGATCCAATAGAGACCGGCCCCACAATCACCTCTGTGACAGCCAACTCCATTCATCTTAGCAGTTATCTCATAGCACAATGGACTTTTGTGCCATGCTGTTTACTGAAGGCGGAGTAAAATCCATTTTGATTTTTGTGTTTCGTCTCAGTGCCTGTCCTCTTTCCCGGAACACATACCACATCAGGAGAGAGTGAGCCGCACAAAGAACAGTTCTTTCCGTTCCCATTCAAACTTCTGAATTTCCCTCCCACTGTACATGGGACATAAAAATCAAATGCTGGACTCTTCAGAGGATGCAACAAAGACCTTTTCCTAACATGAAGAGCTGTCCCTCCAACTTCCAATAAAAATGATTTTAAACTATTCAAGTCAAGTTTATTTTTTCTTTTTTGGTAGAAAAAATTGAAATTTAAACATGAAAAAACATCTTATATGAACATTTACTAGAAGTGTTCCGGTTCCATTGACTCCATTAAGTTTAGAATGTTGAAAGATCCTGTTAAAAACTACAGCATTAACCACAACACCAAACTTGGTTTTCTTTTTCAAAAAGAAATGTGTCTGACTAAGGCGGTGTGAGAGGGGATGCTGATGACATCTCTTATTGTCTCATCATTTATTACAGTTTATGAAGTCTTCTCATGTTTCCTACTGTAGAGTATGGAAATTGGGTCAGTCAGATTATCAACAACAAATCCTTAATTCTTAATTTTTCTCTTTGGCCGAATACATTACAAAAACAAACAACAGAGAAAATAGGCCACTCAATTAACTCATTAGCAGCAAATATAAATATGTGTGTGTATGTGTGTGTACTTTTTAAACAAAAATATTATTTGCAGAGGATGATAGGAAACCCTGAAACTGGTCATCCCCCAAATGAACCGTGACCACCCAGGATATGTAGGGGTTTCCACCTGAGAGCTTTTTTACCAACTCACACCTGGGTATGATGGGAACATGCTTTCTTAAACCTGAGAGCTCCCCTATTAGTTCCAGCCAGATTCTTCTTCATTATCCACTTCCTATCTTTCAAAAAATTCTTGCAGCCCTAAGATGCTAAACCTCATTTTGTCTGCCACTGGGGGCTTCATCTGCACACAGATCTGAATCCTCCCCCACTGTTGGACCCTTCAATAGAAAGCCATATTGCCACACAAAGGGACCTTGGAGTTAGAGAAAATGATTAAGGCCCATCATTTTTCCTATTCTCAGGATTTAGCTTGGGAAGGGGTGTTGGGAAGCTGCTTTTCTTCCAAATCAATCTTCTATCCAGATTTTGAAGAACTTAAAAAGCCAACACAGAATGAGTAAAATTTAATGAAAGAAAACATTTTTTTTTGGCTCTGATTCCCTGATGGAAATGATGGGGCTCTATTGTGGGGAAACATAGCTGCAGCTCATTTATTAACATGTGTGTCCAAGGCCTAATTATGAGCATTCTTTAATGTAGGGTAGTCACCACTGGTGTTATTCATAAAGCGCCCATTGAGACAAGTTCAAAACCACAACCTTTATCTGCAGTCCTCAGTGAATTTTCTCTGGCTTCTGTAACCACTGGTAACATATTATGACTAGAAAACCCAAGTTTTTTTGTGTATAAGTCTCCCTATGTAATATTGAAAATGCCTGTAATGGCTTGATTAGCGATGAAGAAGAAAAATTGAGGGAAAGAAAAAAAAAGAGTGCTTCTATTTTGAAAGATCTAAAAACAGGGTACAAAATAGCTGGCATTCCATTGCTGAAGTGTTTGCACAATATGTACACAGTTCTTTTTCCTGTTATGAGCTATAGTCATTCATAGGAAGCTTTGAATGGTTTAAATCAGAAAACTATCGCAGAAACTTTGAAGCAAGGGCCTGCAGTTGGGCCACAGACATGGGTGCCTGAAGGCTGGCGGCCCAGGGTAGAGGACACTGAGCTGTGGCAGGGATGCAGACATTGGGAAACCGCCTCTGAAGTTGCAAAGGCAACTCCCTAAAACAGAAGGAGGAGGGGAGGAAAAAGGAGAAGGAACCCCTGCAGGAGAAAGAAGCCCAGGTTTCCTCAGTGCTGCTAAACAGAAGAGCCACTTTGCCACCAAAGGGGGTGAAATATCCTGTCTCTATCAGGCACAGAAATGTTCAGTAATTTGGGACACATTTTTTTTTCCTTAAAGATCACTATACTCCCTATCAGAGTAATGAAAGATTTTTTATTCAAGCAAAAGAACAGTCAAAAACTTAATAGATCATAAAATAATTAATTTTACCTATTATCTCTTCTGACACTTTTCTTAGCATTGATTTTGCAGCATTAACATATTTGCCTAGTATTAAATAAGTTTAAAGGATTAAAATGTTAATTAAAAATATAAGTGCCATGTAAGTTGCTGGGAAGACCGGTGAGCATTGTTTTAAACCCCATCCCCCGCCCCTCTGAAAGAAACTGTTTTGAGGCAACAGTTCCCCAGGAAGAAAACGACAGAACCAGAAACAATTTGCTCCTTTAAGGATTTGAGAATGCTTATGTTGAAACCTCACAAAAGCGGCGTTATGTCCTTGAACATTCTAAAGATCATTGTTAATAGGATCAATTTTTGTGTGTTATTCAGCTGGCTCCTTCCTAGCCAGTAAGAACCACATTTTAGTAGAGGTACGTAGTGGTGATGGGGGTGGGGGCGGGGGGTAAAGGAAGGCCCAGCCAATTCTATGTGATCAGTTCAGCTGCAATAATCTCTTTTCTCCTTCTTGATGAAGCCACACATGAGAGCACTCTGGTGTCTTTCATCATTATTTGTCACCCTTTTGTGCAGAACAACTTATATCCACAGCCATTCCAGCAATTAAAATGAAAAAGAACCAAACAGTATTCTCATTGAATACAGAGGCCAATGCCACCAAATGCCATCCTGCCTATTGAATATCGAGTATCTAATGCCATTAGAGCTCTGTAAGTATTCTGTGAAAAAAAACAAATAAATTGTTACATGCAGAATGTAGATAATCATTTAAAAAGATAAAATCTTTTCATGCCTTGACAGTAGCTAGATCGCCTGTAACAGGCTCTCTCTTTCCCCTTGCTAATGTGAAGGAGAAGGAGGAAATTGACAGGAATTCAGGCTCACATGGAAAGATTGAGAACTTCACATTTTGGTAGACAAGTAGTTATAGAGTGAAAGCAATTCAACAGAATAAGTCAATCTTGTTTCTATTGAAATACCTTCTGAAAATAACAATGAGTATTTTATTAGCCTGATTTTTATTCTTTAAACACTTCTCCAAAACTATAATGTGTCACCACATTCCTCAGAAAAGTACATTTTAATTTCCTTTTCCAAAAAAGGGAAAATTGAAAAGAAGCAAAAGTAAACCAGCTTTCCAAGTCCATGGGCAGAGTCGGGATAGGAGAATGATGGCACCTGATTCTGGTGCTAATTTCAGATCACATACGCCAGAAAATGCAGACTCAGTGGGTAGCTTTCCTTATTCTCTATATGATTTCCCCTTGAAAATTTTAGGGTCCCTCCAATATCATCAATTTTCAATCAATGCATTTGATCTTTTATTCAGGGTATAGCTTTTAAAAACAACATTGATAATGTTTTCTGAAATACCAAGAATGCACTTTACCAGGTATTATAATACCAACTTCCTATAGGTCCTTGTCCTGTCTTACAATTTATTTGGGGAAATAAATTATGCCTACAATGGTAATTAGCATCTGAAGTAACAAGTTGCTGAGATTCTGAGGAGGCATCAGGACTTGAGTAGATGATAAAGAATCTTTAAGAGAATGTCCTGAGATCTGAAGGAATAGGAGAGCCCTGCTTGAGGAAAGGAGCAAGGGCATGCTTACAAGTGGCAAAGGTAATTAAAATGTAGTAAGCACTCATATACAGACTCACCCAAGTGCACACGGGGTCATCTAGAAAGTGCTTCATACTTCTGCAGTTTCAACACTGAGTAAAACTGGTTGTCTGACATGGAAGGTCTGGAGCCAGAATTCCTAATAGTGATTTTGCTTTAATGCCAAGGGCAGTGGAAGGACATCAGCAATGATGGGCTGGCTTTGGTTTGGTTGCCTTTGACATGATCATAGAAAGTAATCAAGTGACTGAGGACAAAGGTAGGACATGCAGTTTTGCTCAATGTTGGAGGTGGAGAGTTAGGAATTGTCAGTTATCCCAACAGGTGAGAGAAATGATAGAAAGCTGTTCTGTATCAGTGACACTTAGGACCACATCGATGACCTTCAGGCTCACATGGCCTCATTGTGTGGCCTACAGCCTGGGATGGCTGGGGACTGGACAGTCCCCTTTCTGTGATTCAGAAAGCAGCTTCCATGTAATACTCTTAGGATGCATTAGGGCTGTGATAAAAATGGCAGAGAAAGGATTTTTCTTCCTTTCTCCAAAACTGAGAACTGATGAAAATCTATTTACAGCCCCCTTGGGAATGAAAACTCTAGAACTAGAAGAGTAACCTCTTATATTTTACATTCTCCCCTATAATCTCATAAAGAAAGAATCTCATGTGAGGATTCACTGTGATTTTAAAAATCTCTTTAAAATAAATACATAACGTGTTGTAAGTGACAATTTTTGGCAAAGCCTTTTTGAGTTTCCCCAAATGTCTCTGTTTCTAACAACAACAAAAATAAAGAAGAATTGTAATAAATCAAATAGTCAGCCTAGGTTGCTCCAGGTGGTTCTGC
Source organism: Anoura caudifer (assembly GCA_004027475.1). Classification (NCBI taxonomy): domain Eukaryota; kingdom Metazoa; phylum Chordata; class Mammalia; order Chiroptera; family Phyllostomidae; genus Anoura; species Anoura caudifer. The sequence continues at coordinate 75,768 of PVKU01003552.1, read as the reverse complement.
TGCTAAATAATGACTGAGTTTGTCCCTTCAAAGTTACTATATTTCCTTGGTACAATTTTTGGCAAAATATATGACTTTGAGATTATCAATAGGGAGTGGCTGGCAATTTGGCTTTAAATTCCGTAAACTTTCGTGAATGCTTAATTGTTTGCTAAGATGTCAGCTGCAAGATTAGTGGAGCTGAAAAAAAAGTATGCATTCACATTGGCCCTATGTCTATTTTCAGTGTGAAAGGAACTGGCTGGAGAGTGTTGCAAACACTTGAAGCTATGCATTCTGCATTACAATGAAGCGCTGCTATATTACACAATACAGTGTTGTGTTTTTTTTGTCTGTCTTTTTTTTTTAAGGGCATCATATCCAAAACCCTTTGAATGCAAAGCAAGAGCAACAGATGACAAATACTAGGATATGCTAAACACCAGAACAATTAAATTAAAATGGACTTCTTCCAGACTAAATCTCTCCAATTTCTACTTGGTAAACAATTAGCTTGAAAACTATACAAAGGCTGTTTAAAAAACACTGGAAGGAAGCTGTCAGAATTTTAAAAACTAACTTATCTTTACATTAAGAATGTAGCATCTGGCGATAAATATACATGTCAATTGGGTATGGGTCTGGTGATATTTCAGAATGTGTCATTTGATGTAGTCTTCAACCTATCTGAGACACAGAAAAATGTCATATTGTACATTCACAGTTGGAATTCCTTTTCTGATTTTGTTGATTATTGTAAATATAGACCTTTTTGTTTTGTTGTACTATAGAGGCTCCTAAAAATGATGCTATCACCTCCCCTCTCAATAATTCTCTTTTTAAAAGACCAATTAATGTCATTTTTAAGACAACAAATAAATGAAATTTAGTTAAACCACTTAGCATTTTAGGGACAAATAATACATCGATGATGCAGTTTTAAATTTCTGATTATATGTAATTCTAAGCTAAGTGAACCGAGTTAGAACTTAAACTCAGGTCTTTGGATTCCAGTTCTTTAGTGACAACTCCAAATTAACCACAAACATATATCTGCTATCTGACATATGGTAGAAAAGGGGCAAAGAGCTATTGAAATTTATATAGAACAGATTTCAATATTCATGGAGTTAGGTTTACAGTTTCCCATGGTATCTTTTTTCTCTTAAATTTAAAATCTCTTTTCTTCTGATCTTCCATAACATTGTGGTGTATGGGACATTTGGTAATTACTATATTTTGCTGTGCTAGCTACTATATTTTAGTTGTTTGATTAGAGTACAGTTTTTTTATCACCTGACACAGAGCCTGATATATAGTAGGTGCCCAATAAATATTTGCAGGGAGAAGGAATGAGCACAGAAGAATATGTGTATATATTTGGTCTCCTAGATTAAGCTGTCAACCCCTGAAGGGCAGAGAAGACATGCTATGCTTTTGTTGCCTTGCTCCTGGTGCCTAGTACCCTGCTAGGACAAGTTATGTGGGACAGTGACAGGGAACATTGGATGGTGATGGTGACTAATATGGAGAGGAGTGACAGAGAGAATGAAGGAAACCAGGAGGGAAGAAAAGAGAGGAGGGAGAAAAAGAAATAGAAAGGAAAAAATTTATAGCGGAGAACCAAACTCTGTCCCAGCTTCCTGCCTCAAATTACCTCAAACTGCTCCCTTGTTTTAGCCAAAGGAAAGACAGAAGGCGTGAGAAGAGGGAGATTCAGAAACTTGAAAAGTATGTAATTGTGAGCAGCATTTCAAATTTACCAAATCATTTGCTAACACAATAAGTATAAAATTTTCTAAAAAGTTACTTGTAAGTGAACTTAGACTATTATAAAGTTATTGGAAAACTGGAGTTTGGAGGAAATGAGAATTGCAAAAAAGTAATCCCTAAAACTTGGGAAATTATAATTACGTTGTCCTAATGAATTGCAGCTACAGACTCAAATGTGATACATTTGGCAAAGAATAGGCCTGGTCATAAAACCTGAAAGAAGTCTGTGCCATTATTAATCTGCTACCCAGGCAACACTTTTGGGGCCTTAATAAATAGCCTCTAATTGGCTGAGATTGGCCCACATACCCAGGAGCTGTTAACTGAATACATTTTTTTTCAAGACTTTATGTCTTTCATGCATCTGCAATATAGGAAGATTATCCTGCTCATATTATAATATATTTTCATCAAATATCTCCATGACTTATGTGAATAATTACTCCATTAAGGTTTTAAAAATATATTTCTGATTATATATATAAACCCCAAATATAAATGAAAACAATGGTTCCTGAATTAAAAATATCTGTTTGATAATAAAGAACCTCTGTGTTCAAAATATGTACTACTGATTCTTAGAGTCTAAATAACATAGCTACTCAGAGAAAAAATAGTACTTCTATTTTTATTGTTAGAAAGCCAAGATGAGAGAAAATTTTATTTTTATGTGTTTAATAATTGACCACAGGGTCATGCAGGGGACCCTTTGATGTGTTTACCAATGATATTAGAAGCACCCCAAGGGCAAGGACTGTGGCTTCCCCAGCTCCTTCTCTTTGGAGCCTGCCTTGCAATGCTGATTGCACTTCTAAGGACTCACCTTTCCCCCTGCAGGGTGAGATGGGTGAGGGAATGGGGCTCTGCGGAGGAAAGGATGGGACTGGACGAACTCCCATCCTCTGACTTCTAGCCTCAACCCCATTCTTCAGGAGTCCACTGAGAAATCTCTTCTCACCTCAGTAATTAATCCCTCCTCTCCTCTCTTCAATATCTTAAAGGATTTTTTTGAATAATGACAATAATTTTATTATTTGTTCATTTATTGCCTCTCATATGAGTGGATATAAAGTGTTTGGAGGCTTTAAAAATAATCTGGGAGGAACATAAGCACATTTGGGATGAATCTGTAAGAGTTTAAGAAGGGATATTTGGTAGAGGAAGCACGACTCCATATTATAATCAGTTCTCCACTGGCCTCCAGGGGAAACAAAATGGTAATTCACTGACTTGGCCATTGTGCTTATTCCATGACCACAGTCCTCTCCATGTGTGAGGACTTCCTCTACCTCAGCAGTACGGCTTTATTGTCAACCCAGAACCCCAAACCTGGGGTGACCTGTTGGAGGACATCATTGAATCTGAGACAAAGATGGTGCTGCCTCAGAAAGAAGGGATGAGCAGAAAAAGACACCTTCATGAGGAAGTGGAATACAAGATATAGAGGGGAAAATCAAAGGGGTGAAGGAAAGGAAGGTAGGAGAAGGAGAGAACTGGGTGAGTGATGGTAGGAGACAAAAGTATTGAAATTAAGAATGGGTCATGGAGCAATTTGACGTTGTCAAAGATTTTGAATACAGATGAATCACATGTAATCATCCTGGCCAGAAAGGGGAAAATGCAGAAGGGTTTACAGGCATAGGGTGAGGTGACATGAATCTACAAATAAAGTAAATATTGGATAAATGAAGATTCCATTCAACTTGATTATGATGAACTATCCAGTAAACTCAATTTCCTGTGATGCAGAGCCTGCCAAAAGTAGTTTTAATCCTCCTGAAGAAATTGGTAGCTGGATTCTCATTCATGGTGTACCATTGTTACCAAGTTTCATAACTCCAGAAGGGTCTGATTTTATAACTGCAGAATGCTGTGCCCCAAATGCTGAAAATTTAGAAAGCACTTCCTTCATTTTTGCAAACCCACAAGTGTTCATAGTTTATCTAGGAAGAAAGTGAAATAACTAGACTTTTCCATCTATGTGTGAGTGGGAAGTGTGGGGAAATGGGAGGGCAGTGGGGGGAGATCATGGTGTGAAGGTGGGGAAATGGCACAGAGTAATTTGTAGAAATCAGAAGTCCCCAGAGAAAGATGGATCTGGCAGGAAAAGTTGGTGTCATCTCTTCAGTTCATGACAAGACTGTAAAGTTGCTTAGTAGCTCTGCACCTGGCAGCCTACTATAGGCTGGTCTGTTATTTTTCTTGCTCCTTAAAATGTCACATCACTTATACTATTTTTTAATTCTTTGTCAGTGGACAGGTAATTGGCAGAGAAAACCAAGAACAGAAATTTTCTCAGGACATTCTGGTTATGATTTACAAGCTTCTGATATTTTCCTGTCATGGGGAAAAGTAGCTGAGAGCAGGAGCTGTGAAATGCATAGCTGGTATCAAAATTTCTTTCTTTGTATTGAAAGCTGCGACATTCAATCATCCCCAAGAATATGCAAGACAAAAATTGGCATAAAATTTAAAGTTGTTCCTATCTAAAGGGGATATTTGGAATGTTACCTACAAAGCAATCAAAATTCACCAATTCTAAATCAGTCAAACTGTCTTGCTTTGGGGTGTTATTACAGACCCACATTATAAAGCAAATATTTTCTTTTAAAATTGTATTTATAATGTTATTTGAAAATTAAAAGTAACACATTATGATTATAACATGTAAAATATTACTACCAAGGTATAAAATGAAAAAGTTATCACCCTCTGCCCACACTGTCATTTCAATGAGAACAACTTTATAAATGCTGGGCATGCATCTTTTCAGGCCTTTCTCCATGTTCATACTAGCATGCACAAACACATCTATGCAAACACATTTTTGCTTTCTACAAAAATGATGCCATGTCGTATAAATTTCTCTGAAACATGGTTTGGTTTTAACCTAATAGTAATATGCCATGAATATCCCCCTTGGTTATGTACACCCCCAAATCATTATTTTTGTAACAGCTGAATATCAATATTCCACAACATGAAATCTATCCAATCTTTCCTCAATTGCAGGCATTTAAGTTTTATTTTTCACTGAGTGTTGTGGGGAATCTCTTGAAATATTTTAGGTATTTGTTATTTCTTCATAGTAGAAGACCCAGCTGAAGTCAGCCGAGCCTCAACAGATGCTCCCCTAGGTGCTTGGAGTAGGAATTTGAAAACCAAATGTAAAAAGATGTGCAAGACCCTATGTAAAAAGAGGTACACACCTAAAATATATAGGTTTGTATTACCAAAATAGGATTTTCAGAGTCTCAGGAAACCAGTGGAAAAAACCTAATAGGTAAACATGGTCTTGGATTTTTATGGTGCCTCCATTCAAGAAAAACCAAGTTCTTTGCAGTTATCATAGTTGCTGTGAGTTAGAGAGGAGGCTACTTGTACTGTAAAGAGAGTGGAGGGGAAAAGTATCAGAAAGCAAGTCTTCTAATACTCAAAATAGAACAGGTATATACACTGGTCAAAGAGCAGTCAATATTCTAAATTCCCAAAACAGGCAAAGAATGAACTAAGAGGTGGCAATCTGTACCCACAAAGGACTCTGCAAAATGACTTAAGTTCCTAGAGCAATCTCTGCACAGTGAGCAGCCCAGGAGGAGGGTTACACGGCTGTGTGTCTGTGGCCTCAGGAGGGACTAACCTACCCTACATCTTGGCATCCACAAACAACCATGAACATTGAGAATGAACAAACAATAACACTGACTCATCACTCTAGTGGCATATCCAATAATTCTCATAAATATAATCATTTAAGAAAAAAGATTTAGGGCAAGGTGAGTTATGTCTTTATTGTACATTATTGGCCTACTAGAATAAAAGAAGATTTCTCTGAGAAGGGGAATCTCTAAATGTGGCAAATGATATAGAGTAATAAAATTAATAGTGGAGAGTATTCAGTTAAGCAGCCTAGGCTGGTCAACTAGGATTTCAATTTCAATTGTAGTTTGAAATAATAATCTTATTTTGGACTGATTTCCCCCTTGTTTGTTTGTTTCCCAAATTTTGATAAATAGGAGTGGGTGTCAACTACTGTAATCCCCCTTTCTGTATAATGCTGAAGAAATGTGGTAATTGGGCTTGTATCTGGGGGTGGGGCCAAGGCTGGCTGAACTGTCCACAAGAAGGTGAAGCTGTGTTGGATGATTCTACATTCTGTAAATCTGCAGGGTTTGGGATGGAATAAGGAAGAGACAAAGGGTCAAAGATCTACTCTGGAGCTCTTCATTGTTCTCCACTCAGCTGGCTCTGCCTTCCTCTTCCAAATAAATCCTTGGGCACTTGAGGCTGGATGATCAGGGCAGGAACCCATGGGCAAGAGGAGCAGAGACCCGGCATCACTCTCATTTGCTGTTTTCTAGTCTTCATTTTCTTCTTTGTAATTATAAACTTAAAAATGCTGTGTCTACTTCAGCCTTTCTGATGATGTTGAATCCAGTGCACTGGTGTTTTACTGCTCTTCATGCTGTCCCACAGCCCTTCTGTGAAGGAGGCACAGCACATAGTTATCCTGCTTTCTTCCAGCTCCATCCAGGGCAGGCACATATAGATGTTCCTGATGAGGCCTCTTTCCTGTGAGCCTCTCTTCCTATTGGAAACAGTGGTATTTCTATGTGTGAGGCAAGCATGATGAAAGAATGTGTGTTTAAAAATTGTCCAGGCATTTTGCCCCTACTGTCTATCTAGTTAATATTTCCTCTCCTCCATGAAACCTGCACATTGGTTACCTATTTGTTGTTTTCTGAATGCATCTGCAGCATTATGAGGCCTCTGGTTTCTGCTTTATGCACCCCTATCTCTCATCCAGGTCAGTAGTTTCCAAGGGTTGGTCTATAGATTTAAGCTAGTCTTTGATGAAATTTGGTGAAGGGAAATGAAGAAACACACACACACACACACACACACACACACACACACCAGGATGATTTATTTTTCATAAGGCTAAATCCATCCAGTTTAAAGAACTGTCATTTATTTGGAGATTTTAAAAATACTTTTACTTTTAAAAATACATAATTCTAAATAAAACGATGGTTATTCCAGTTGGAGTTATTTTTGGCATTAATGACATTACTTGGAAAAATTAAGTGTTCTGTAAGTCTCCATTAAAAAGAAATCGTTCCATGAAATCTTAATGTCTGGAAATTACTCTTCTAAATCTATTACCTTTTACAGTAACAACTCATGGTCTAGCTCCTTCAGCAGGAGAGGGCTATCTCTCAATAACCACTTTCTATTCTGCTTTTCTTCTGCATTTGCCACCTTTTTACTCACTCATTCATTCCAACCATGTGTCAAGAACTTACTAGAAGATAGGTTCCAAGCTGAGCACTGTGGATATACTAGTAAGGAGAACAGATGTGATTCCTGCTCTCATAGAACTTAAAGTTTACTAGAAATTGGGAAATACATTGAAGGAAAAGAATGCATGTTCCCATGAAAAAATATAACAGATGAGGCTGTTTTCATAATGAGGAACAAGGTAGCCTCTGAGATATGAAGGGTGAGAGTGGGTTATTGACTTGAGACGTGGTGGCATGGATGATCCTGAGAGGGGCAGAGGATGGCCTAAAAGGGGGCACACCTGATGGACATTAGGTTCAATAGAGAAAAAATGAAGCTGTAGAGGGAGGCAGGGGCCAGATATGGCACACCTTATAAATTATGTTTAGGACTCAATATTTTATGTCAAGTTCAGTGGACAGCCAATAAAGGGTTAAGTAGGTGAGTGTTGTGGTGATCCAATTTGCATTTTAAAAATGAAGGCAAGCAGGATGGAAAGTAGGGTACTAGTGAGATTCCTCAGAATCCTTTGGTAATGGTTTTCAAAATGAAAAAAAAAAAAAAAAAGGTAGATTTTAAGAAAAAACCCATGATATATTCTGGGGTGTTTTGTTTTGTTTTGGAAGTACCATTAGTGTTAAGGGTAGTTTTTAATGTCATAATATTTAGAAAGAAGCTAATATATGAATTACTTGTTTGTATTGGTTCTAGATGCTGAGACTGTATCTTTAGATAAGACATGCCAACTACTTGTGCTTTGGGTTTATAGTGCATTGGGGGAGATAGAGAGACAGACCATTACATTACCTAGTAATAAGAGCTATAATAAAAGTAAGCACAGGACACTGTCTAAGAAGAGAGCAGTGACAATTTACATAACCAATTAATACAATGTTTGGGAGATAGGAAAGACTTTGAATTAAGTCATGTATACACGGAGACTAAAAAAGAACTGTGAAATTAAATAAATTTGCACAATGGATTAAATTATGTATGTTTGAAAGAAACCCAAGCAGTAAGTAGTCAATATTAAGGAAAACATGATTGAGAGGGCCAGTGTGCAACTGGTATGTTTCAGATAGAGTGAACTGCATGTGCAAAGGCCTGGAAATGAGAGAACTTGGTGCAGAATAAATGTCTTTGATTATGACAATCCACTGCTTGGTACTTTCCAAATCAATGCATTGTATTACATAATATGAAGATTTAGTGGCAAATCATATGTACACAGCAAGTTTAATTACATGAAGTGAGGGAGGGTTAACTAGCTGTTGGGAACTATACATTATAACCAGCCACTCCAGTAAATGACTTCCAATTGTTCTGTTGCTGAGTCATGTAGGAACTGTTTTCTGGTTGACACTCATAGACTTGATGACTTGGTTATGTAACACTTTTGATATTCTGCACTGACTTGCGTACAGTGTTGGAAACATCAGGTACATTGCTTGCACCCTATGAATTGCAAAGTGTTAATTCTATAGTGTTGACAGGAAAAGATAATTTGCTGAGGCTAGACAATCTTAGAAGTAGCCTACGTTATTTTTAGTAGACTCCCCAAAGAATTTCTTTCGAAGAGGGAGTGTTGCAACAAATAAACTGCCACGAGAGAGAGGCAAAGACATGGAGAAGAGAGAATGGGGATCCCAACTAGAAATTAAAGGCATTCAAATGAAGAAACAAACAATTGGAATACCAAGCTGTTTTTATTATAATAGATTTATTATGTGTTTTAATAAATAGTAAAATAGATTTGACCACTATCACTTTTCAGAATCTCCCTGGCATTTTTCATAAAATCATGAAAATTCTTAAAATTAGGTGCTTTAATTTTTTTGGTAATGGCTCTTAAAATATTTGTAGAGTTTCCTATTTTATCTTTAAAACTGTTCTTGATAAAGACCTAGCATATATGTGTGTGTGTTTGTAATATATCTCTATATCTATCTATCTATCTATCTATCTATCTATCTATCTATCTATCTATCTATCTAGTCTGTCCAGAAGGTATCCATTCATGTAATATGAAAAATAGAAACATTTACTGAAGAAGATACAAGATACAAGAAACATTGTACATAGTCCCCTTCAAAGTAGGCACCTTGAGACCTCACACAGTTCCCCCAATCGTCATCAGCTGCCCTGTTATATTTTCCTGAATCTCATTGATGGTGTGAAATCTCTTCCCTTTCAAAGGTGATTTTAGTTTAGGGAAAAGATAGAAGTTGCAGGGTGCCAAATCCAGTTTATAGTGGGGCTGACTCACCTGGGTGATTTGATATTTTTCCACAAAACTCATGAGACGTGATGCATAAGTGGGCGTGTTGTTGTGATGAAGCTGCCAATCACCCTTTGCCCATACCTGCAGCCTTCTGAATCACCCAAATAGTTTTTGTGGAGGAATGTTCAAGCTTATAGCAAAATCTGATGCAGATTCATTGCTCTACTTGCTCATTTTGAATACCATGGCCACACAGTACACATGCTCACTCCAGAGTATCTACCACCCCATTGACTAGTACAGTGAAGTCATCATTGTTCATGCATGTGCATTCCAGTCCATTCTCCTTGGCTGCCAGTTTACATCAATATCATGCAAACCATTCTTATTATATTAATAATGGCTGGACTTTTTCCAGACAGGCTTCATATGAACATACATTATATGTACTTTAAAAAGTATATGCATAAAATATATTTACTTACTATGAAAATGGACAGACTCAATGTTCATTAAATAAGCATTGTACAATTAGGTTAACACTTTTGATTATTGCTTGTCTTGAAAAAAGTAAAGTAAAACTTTAAATGTCAGTTAAACACACTGACATGAAAACATTCTTGACATTTTTAGCTTTCATATTTTAAAGCACAGGAGACACAGTTTTTACATAGAATGGGGATGTAGGTGAGATCAAGAATATAAATTTTACTGTAAGAATCTGGGAAATATTTGGACAGAGGGTACACGTAACCTGCCATTGTCACACTTCACACTTGCTTTTTGAAATTGAGCTCCATTCTTGGTGGGAAACAAAGCCTCTTTCTCCATCTCTAAGCAATTTACATACTCCCGTCTTCAGGAAGAAGCCAATTTAAACTGGCAACTTTGAAGTTATAATAAACTTTATAGATATGCTCAGTGAATAGGAACCTCGATTTTATCCCTAAATGTTTTCAGAGTGGATCACAGACTTTTCATCCTCCATTTCTCAGTTAATGCAGCCATATGATTCATTAGTCTTCAGCTATTAATGCAGCAACATGGTCATCAGCTTTTGATTACTAGCAAAATGATGTTAGCCTTATTTTTACCTGTCTACAAGGACAAAAATCTTTTTGTATTAATTTTGACTAATACTTTAAAATTGTTGTTTACTAAAAAAGCTTTACAAAAATGCTCCTTCTGATCCAGCATTTCCCTAAATATCTTCTTGACAAGATGAAGCTTTTTTTCTGTCAGGATTCTAAATGTTAGAGGAGGGGTTTGACAATACGTTTGTCTTTGGGTAGTCCTCTCTATTCTAGCCAATGAAATATAGCAGCTGTAGATTTCCTAACAACTCTGGAAACCCAGGCTTACATCAAAAGCCTTTTGGAGGACTTCCAGCCAAAATGGAGGTGTAGGTAGACACACCATGCCTCCTTGCACAACCAAAAGAAGGACAACAACAAATTTAAAGACAAAAAAAAATACCAGAACTGACAGAAAAAATCAAACTGTATGGAAGTCCAACAACCAGGGAACTAAAGAAGAAACATTCATCCAGACCAGTAGGACGGGCAGAGACAGGCAGACAGGTGGAGAGGATTTGCAGCAAGGCAGCAGCTGGAGGACCTGGTGAGGTGTCGAGTTGTGGACTGGGTGGTCCCACTTTCTCATGCTGATAAACTGGGAGGAACAATTGGGGAGTGAGACAGACAGTGCAACCCAGGGTTCCAGTGCAGGGAAATAAAGCCTTAAAGCCTCTGACTGAAAACACCTGTGGGGGTTGAGGCAGCAGCAAGAGAAACTCCCAGCCTCACAGGAGAGTTCATTGGAGAGACCCACAGAGTCCTAGACACAAGCCTGCCCACCTGGGAATCAGCACCAGAAGGGCCCAATTTGATTGTGGGTGGTGGGGGAAGTGACTAAAAACCAGCAGAGAGCTGAGCAAGTGGCATTGTTCCCTCTCAGACCTCTCTACTACACACAGTGTCACAACACAGTGATATGGGTTGCCATGTCCTGGTGAACACCTAAGACTCCACCCCTTACTATGTAACAGGCATGTCAAGACTTAAAATAGTAGCCCAAATGAACGAAAGATCAAAGCTCCAGAAAAAATACAACTAAGCGATGAAGAGATAGATAACCTATTAGATGCACAATTCAAAATACTGGTAATCAGGATGCTCACAGAATTGGTTGAATATGGTTGCAAATTAGATGAAAAAATGAAGGCTATGCTAAGTGAAATAAAGGAAAATGTACAGGAAACCAACATTGATGGGAAGGTAACTGGGGCTCAAATCAATGGTTTGGAGCAGAAGGAAGAAAGAAACAACCAAACAGAAAAGAATGAAGAAACAAGAATTCAAAAATATGAGGAGAGGCTTAGGAACATCCAGGATATTTTTATATGTTCCAACATCTGAATTATAGGGGTGCCAAAAGGAGAAGAGGAAGAGCAAGAAATTGAAAACTTATTTGAACAGATAATGAAGGAGAACTTCCCCAATCTGGTAAAGGAAATAGACTTCCAGGAAGTCCAGGAAGCTCAGAGAGTCCCAAAGAAGTTGGACTCAAGGAGGCACACACTAAGGCACATAATAATTACATTAGCCAAGATTAAAGATAAGGAATCTTCAAAGCAGCAAGAAAAAAGGAGACAGTTACTTACAAAGGAGTTCCCATAAGGCTATCAGCTGATTTTTCAAAAGAAACCTTGCAGGCAAGAGGGGGCTGGAAAGAAGTATTCAAAGGCATGAAAGGCAAGGACCTACATCTAAGATTACTCTATCCAGCAAAGCTATCATTTAGAATGGAAGGGCAGATAAAGTGCTTCCCAGATAAGGTCAAGTTAAAGGATTTCATCATCACCAAGCCCTTATTATATGAAATGTTAAAGGGACTTATCTAAGAAAAAGAAGATAAAAATATGAACAGTAAAACGACAACAAACTCACAGTTTTTAACAACCACACCCAAAACAAAAGCAAAAACAAAAACAAAAATAAACTAAGCAAACAATAGAACAGGAACAGAATCACAGAAATGGAGATCGCATGGAGGGTTATCAGCAGGTGAGTGGGAGGAGGAGACAGGTGAAAAGTTACAGAGAATAAGAAGCATAAATGATAGGTAGAAAATAGACAGAGGGAGGTTAAGAATAGTATAGGAAATGTAGAAGCCAAAGACTTATATGTGTGACCCATGGACAGGAACTAAAGGGGGGGAATATGGGTGGGAAGGTGTGTGCAGGATGGAGGGGAATAAGGGGGGGGGAATGGGACAACTATAAGAGCATAATCAATAAAATATATTTTTAAAAAAGAAATCTGGAGCTGTAGATAAAAGGTGGCATTTACTTGTGGATAGGACACTTGGCCTATTGGTGGTCCTTTCATCTGACATTGGCACCTACAAGGGGCAATCAGTATGGACAGTTTCATTTTCACATATAAAAGCATGTTTATGTGTTAGTGGTGTGTGTTCATATGCCCACAAATGCACATGATTTTTCAAATATCACATTAAATTATTTCAAGGTTAAGATATTGATTTACACTGCATAAGTATTCGGTGGACCATATTTCCTACAGGGTCAGATCGCAGTGGCTGAAGAAACTTGTGGCTTTTAAAAAAATTATTATTTTTGGTTTGTTTTTTGTATAGTGTGATCAGTCTCTTTTTAATTGGATTGCTAGGGGATTATAAACATTGCTCTCATTGAGGAAATGGGAACATAGCAGTGTTAAAACGTTGAGATACTACTAAATTGCTTAAGTCAAAAAAAAAAACACTTCTCTGTCCCTGTTTTTATTAGGCATATGTGCTACATGTTTATAATCACGTGTGTGTATAGGTGTGTGTGGGGGGATTGCACAAAGAAAAGATTCAAAAATTGCTAACCAGGCTACTTGGACAAATATTTGCTTTCTCTACTGCACTGACTGTTTTGGGAGCTCCTGAAGACCCCTTATTCTTCATGCAGCCTTTGCTGCTCTATCAAACCAGACTTTACACGGAAAGCTGTCTTGACGCCCAGTCTACTAAGAGCTAAGGTAAGAATTTTGGCTTATCGCTGGGCAGAATCAAAGATTCTTATCCTATCCAGGTAACTAATCTCCTTCTTTTCAGTCAGAAAAGAGAACCAATTATGCTGTAATATCAATCGTGCATCCAGGAAAGAGGGAGGAGATCCTCCGGTGCAGCTGCTTCTCTCGCCTTCTTTTCCCGTCATCCTCGGCCTGTTTCGGGCCTCTGCTACCCATGCCTCTGGTCACCTCTGAATTTTAAGACCATCTCCTCCCTCAAAATGAGATCTATTTCCCTTTCTTTAAAATTCCTCACTACACACTAGAGCAGAGCTAGTGCCATCGTAAGAATTTGGGAGGAAACTAGAGGTTATTACATGGGGAGAGGAGAAAAATAATGGGAAAAATAAACAAGCAGATTGATTATGACTTTTTTTGGAGAAGTGCCAAACCCTTCATGGATGACTTTTTAGAGGTCCTCTAATTCTTAGTCTGTTTCCCCATCTGAAAGCCTAATTTGAGAGAGAGGAGAGAGAGACAGAGGAGAAAGGAGAGAAGTCACGCAGAGCTCTCAAGGCCAGCAGAAGGGTCCTCGGTGAACCTAGGAGAGCCCAATCAGGTTCCTTTTCATCGTGTGAAGGGAAAATATAACCTTCATTTTTTCTGTAGTTTGGGTGTCTTTAGGGTAAAACATATGCCCTGTGTACAGGTGTACACAGACATAAATATATACATAAAAACTCACACAAAGATGTCATGTGGTTATTGAGTGTGTGAATTGTGGCTAGTTCTAATAGAAATATATCATATGTATAAAAAAGCCATGTGAGATTTTGAATCATTGGCATTAAAAAATTAAAAAATATCTCATTACTAATATTTTTATTATCTGCTGAAATAATATTTTGAACATATTGAGTTAAATAAAAGATATTATTAAAATTAATTTCATTGTTTTAAGTAACTCTTTAGTTTCTAGAAAACATGAGATTACATAGGTGGCTTGCATTATATTTCTATTGGACAGTGCTGGCTTAGAGCTACATTATAGAAGAGATCCATTTTTTAACGGCAATGCAGTTGGGAACAATTTCTCCCCTTTAACTTTATGTGAAGTAGTTTTAGTTACTCTTTTCACATTCTCCTGCCTTCAGACTATGGACAACAATGAACTTCAAGACTAAGCTTTGAATTTACAGTTTTATCTTTACTTTGGTTCAGATTAAAATTCTAGGTAGGTAGATCTTCTTCCAACATACTCCTATAAGCAGAGGGGTAAATACATAATTTATTTTCCCTTTCCCCAGTGTCAAAAAGAAAAAAAAGGGTCCATGTGAAAATGGAGCCAGAGATGCTGTGCCAGAGGAACCTCCTTAGGTGTCTTACTTACGTCTCAGATCTTTGGAACGTTAAAACCGGACAGAGTGACCTTTGGACTGGGCCTAGAAAGGGCACATCGTGTCCCAAAGAACTGTTTGCAAGGCTAATAAGAAAACAGTTATTGTGGCTACTGGACTGAAATTTAAACATATTATTTAGAATCAACATCACTATATTACACTATCTGCACCAATAGAAATGCCTTCCTTCTACTGATGTAACCATTTCATTTCTACTTCTCACAAATACTCATTGCCTTTTTCTCCTTATCAGAAGACTTATTTGGGTTTCTGCCTGGATCAGTGTGTTCCAAACAGCTATTCTTATTGATCTCAAATAAATGCTTAGTAGCTTTCACTTTGAAAGGCCTTTTTATTTTCAGTCAACACCAGCAAATCTCTCCATTGGGTAGAATGGGGATATGGAGAATTGTTGGTTTTTTATCATCATTACCAGTATTTATTTCATGCCAGCTCCTGATAACTTATCTCAAATTCTCCCATGCACATTCAAAAAGGCCTTGCCAACTCTGTTTTAAGGCTGGAAATGCTTAGGATGGTAGAAGTGACTTACCAAAGGCTAACGGCTAGGGAGTACTGGAATTGCAATGAATGAGGTCTGTCCAGAAAGTATGCAGCCAGGTACTATGAAAAATAGAGACATTTCTTTAAGAAGATACAAGGTACAAGAAACAGTGTACATAGGACAGTGAGCCTCAATCTCCTTCAAAGTAGGCACCTTCGGGCATCACAGCATCTTTTTCCACTGTTCAAAACACTCTGCAAATCCTTTGTTTTAATCGCCATCAGTTGCCCTCTTGGATTTTCCTGAATCTCATTGACAGTCTGAAATCTCTTCCCTTTCAAAAGTGATTTTAGTTTTGGGAAAAGCCAGAAGTCATAGGGTGCCAAGTATGGGCTGCAGGGGGACCGGAGTCACCTGAGTGATTTGATGCTTCACTAAAAAACTGCACAGGACATGATGGATGAGCAGGCACATTGCTGTGATTAAGCTGCCAATCACCAGTTGCCCATAGCTGACCAGTTTCCCATAGCTGTCCATAGCTTTGGTGGTATTGCATCTCTCAACTGATAAAGAACACTGAGGTAGTACTCCATATTAATTGTTTGGCTTGAAGGGGTGTACTTATGATGGACAACACCTTCCAGTCAAAAAACATAAGATAGTGTTGATCTTTCAAGAACATAGTCTTGATATTTCTGCGAGTTTTGCCACACTTTCTTCAGGCGTGGAGAACCAGGTGACTTCTGTTAGAAGGACTGGGCCTTTTCTCCCAGATCATAGCTGTAGACCCATGATTCATCTCTGATTATGACCTTGAGGAAATCTGGTTCATTGGCAGTGATTTGAATCACCATTAACAACTGCAGAACTATATTCCTTGTGCTCTGGTAGCAGAAGCCACGGGACAAATTCTGTCACAACACATTTCATGCCAAGACCCTGAGTCAAAATATTGGACACAGTAGTTTTTGGAATCCCCAGATCAGCTTCTAGTTCTTACATTGTCAGTTACCAGTCTTTGTTGATGGCAGCCTGTACATGCTCAACATTCTTAGGTGTTCTGCTTGTTGCAGGCCTTCCAGATTGTGGATCACTTTCAACAGATTCTCAACCATATTTGAAGTGTTTGTGGCACACTTTTATTTGTGCTACACTCACTGCATTGTCCCCAAAAGCCTTTTGAATTATCTGAATAATTTCCAGGGGGGAATGTTCAAGCTTAACACAAAATTTGATGCAAATTCTTTGCTTTACTCACTCAGTCATTTTGGTGGCCACACAGTACACATGCTCACTCAACACTATCCCCTGCCCCCAATGACTAGTACAGTGAAGTTGTCATTGTTCACACAGGTGCCTTCCAATCCACTCTACTTGGCTGCCAGGTTACATCGATGTCATGCAAACCATTCTCGTTCTATTATCAATAGCTGGATTTTTTCTATACAGGCCTCATAAATAACAAAGTCTCCATTTTTACTATTCTATGCACCTTCAAGTTAGAAGAACTGCATTACACATTTAACCTCATGCTCATAACATAAAGATCAATGAACTATTATTAATTTGCATGTATCTTGTGCATCATATGAATATTGGGCAATAGAGGGAAAACTGATTCCCTGAACCATGAAAATAAGGATGAGAAATGGAAAAGGATTCTTTGGGTTCAAAGGCAATAAGTATAAAAAGAAGTTCAGACATTTTGAAACAACAATGATGTTATAAACAACAAAATTAATTAAAAATCTTCAAAGAAAAAATATTCATGTTTATTAACCTGTATTTGAAGTTACCCTTTCTTAACTTTTGAATTATTGAATTAGCTGCATCTTCCCCAACACCCTAGATAAGGTTTTTATACAAGTTTGTACTTGCTCTATTTTCTAATATGCAAAATGTCTAATGTATACATATATACTACAAGAATACTTTCTAAATCCTTGAGAACATCTACCTTATTTCAAGTTTAAAAAAATTTATTGTTGTTCAAGTACAGTTTTTTGCCTTTCCCTCACACCCCTCCCCACCACCTCAGCCCTTCCCACCTCCCTCCCCCATTTCCATCCCCTCTTATTGTTGTCCATATGCTCTTTATAATTGTTCCTGTAAACCCTTCACCCTTTCCCCATTATTGCCTCCCCTCTCCCTTCTGATCACTGTCAGCTTGTTATCAATTTCAATGTCTTTGGCTATACTTTGCTTGCTTGTTCGTTTTGTTGATTACATTCCTGTTAATGGTGAGATCATATGGTATTTGCCTTTCATTGCCTGGCTTATTTCACTTAGCTTAATGCTCTCCAGTTCCATCCATGCTGTCAAAAAGGGTAGGAGGTCCTTATTCCAAGTTTTGAGTTATGTGCTGAAAAGATGTATATGACTGTGACATTGTCCCTTCCCTCCCAAGAGTCAATGTCTGGAAAAGTAGGACCAATGCATTGTGGGAAGTGCTATGGTAAGCAGAGGCACTTTGGGAACCAATCATAAGAGGGGTACTTGGTAGGCAGAATTGAAAGATGGCTTCCAAGATTTCTACCTTCTGGTGTACACACCTTGGGTAAGGTCTTCTTTTTAAGAGTGTGCAGAACCTGTGAATATAATGAGATAGCTCTCTCATAGTTAATGTTACTGATCAGTTGACTTTGAATTAATCAAAGGGGGATTATCTAGGTGGCCCTGACCTAATCAGGAGAGCTCTTAACAGGAACTGGGCTCTTCCTGAAGTTAGAGACATTGAAAATGTAAGAGGGCCTATGGAGGAGGCCACCTGGCCGGACCTAAGAGCCTCTTTTAGAAGCTGATGATAGTCTCTGAGTGTCAGCTTTCAAGACAACAGGGACCACAGTCTTGCAACTGCAAGGAAATGATTTCTGTCAACAAGCTGAGGGACATGGGAAATGGATCTCACCCTAACTGAGACTCCAGATGAGGACACAGCTGGCTGACACCTTAATTTCAGCCTGAATAGAGAACCCTGCCATGCCATGTTTAGACTTCTGACCTACAGAACTGTGAACTGAGGAATGAGTGTTTTTTTTTTTTAGCTCTTAAGCTTATGATTATTTATTATGCAGCTATAGAAAACTAATACACATCCCTAGGTCAGTCTAGAAAGTGGGTTGCATCCAGGAAGACTTCTCAGGAAGAAAGAATGTCTGAGCTGTGTCTTCCTGTGTGAATAGGAGTTAGGCAACAAATAAGTGAGTTGTTAAGTATGGGTAGTACCTACAGAGAAAAACATTGGAGCAGAGAATCTCAAACTTGCTTGCACATTGGAATTACCTGGGGAGATGAATGTAACTGATGCTTTGGTCCTACTCCTTGGGATTCTGATATAATTGGTCAGGGATGCAACCTGAGCATCAAGATTTAAAAAACCTATCCAGCTGATTCTAAAGTGCAACTAAATTTGAGGACTGTGTTTTAGATAAAGTGAAAAAGAGTGGAACTACAAGTAGCTGGGGATGGCAGAGTCAAAGTGTAGGTTAGAATGGGAAGCTGGTTAAAAAATATAAGTAGAGACAAGATAGTTAACTTAAAAAAGTCAAAATCTAACTTAAGCTTTTGATGAAACTCTTGAATAGAAATTTAACTGGGTTAGAAAATTATGGATATGTGTGGTGTGCTAGAGAATGGGAATGCAAGAATTCCATGGGAGTTGGGAATATTCGTAATTTTCACAGTCAAGTTTCAAACTTGTCTCATGGTATTGAACACAGTAGGTGCTCAGTAAATATTGTTGATTTAATGAAAATGATTGGGGGTCCTCAGGAGAGAAGCTAGAAGTATAATATATAGGCTGGAAAAGCTTCATATCTATCTTGCAATCTGTGTGATTGTACCCATAATGTTTTTTCTTTCAAGGCACAGTACTTTCCTTAAAGATGAATCATTCCTATTGCTTGCCTCATTGCTATCATCTGGGATGGGAGATGATCCTTCATTTTCATTACTACAAGCTTGATATGGCTAATAATGCCAACAGAAAGAAAAGGCAGATCATGAGTTGCTTTAATAGCTGTATAATGTTCAGTTCAAAAGATAGCCCTACAGTAAGATAGGTAGATGAGCTTCAGATATAAGAGGCATATTTGACAAAGGATATTTAAACAAGTTATGTCCAGGGTTGTTGAATGGCTGAGGTTAGTTTCATGAACTCCATTCTCTTCCTTTTCTTAAATGTTTACTCTCCGCCTAGTACTGGGTAACAGACTCTACATTCATTATAATACAACATTTCATTTAATCTTCACCAAACCTATTGAGACAGAGGCTAATATCTCCAATTTACATATTAAAAAGGAGAAGTCACATGATTTCTCAGTGATAGAGCCAGGATCTAAAATAAAACCTGTCTGGTCCCAAAATTGGGTTTGACCATGATGTTAGTAGTTCTGTTTGGGAAGGGTAGTACCCAAAACCAGAGAATTCTTCTAATGCTACAAAACACGTTCAACCTTTAGATATACTACAGTAAAGGATTTTTATTCTAGAAAATGGACTGGCTCATCGATTTACATTTTGTGTAATGTAATGATGTAAAATCAGTTTTGGAATTAATGAATTAACATTTTGAGAATTTCTTGAGTTATATTAAAGTAATTGTGTTTTTTTAAATTTCTGAAACAAGAACAATCAGGTAAGAGTTTCAAATGTGAATCATCCCAAAGTAAGTTAATTTTTCAACACAGATGGTGTCACCCCTCTTATCTTATATAAGTATATATGTATATATAATTTTATAAATACAAAGGATTATCAGATATGTCCGTTAAACAACTTTGCTCTATAAATAATGAGCAATGCTTTCTGTATATATATTTTTTATTGATACTTAGACTATTCAATTATGATTATTCATTAATGAAATGGGAAAAATAAGCTTAAAAAATGTTTTTGTCTGTCTGATCATCTCTTTTCAATGCAAACTCCCAAAGGGACCCTATCTTTTAATGTGTTTAGCATTTAACTATTTGGGCATTGCATGTGGTAATGTGCTGAAAATAATGGTATGATTAGATTCACTGCTTAAAAATTTGGATCATTTTATGCATTTATAATGATCATGTATAGCTCTAATAGTTATGTGTAGCTCTAATAATTGTGGTGCATCTTAGAATTATAACCATGTGCTTATTATTTTCATTTAACTTTTAAAATTTATTTACAGTTTTATTTTTAGTTTGGATCTTGTCACATACATTCTTCTGTTTAATTCACCACAGACTGTAAAGTTTTGTCTTACAAAGTCATACGTGAATTCTGTTGAGGTCACTGGCAGGCTATGATATTAATAGGTTATTGACTTGTTAGGTCTTAAAGAGCCAAAGGGAACATCCTTTGCAGCCCCTGCAATGCACTGGAGGTTTGTTTCATTGATTGGTCTGTTTAACCCATCATCTCCAGGCATTTAAACAATGATATACACTTGACAAACCTAATATTTCATTTTCTATCCGGGGACCATGAAACAGAAATTAAAGGAAAGAAAGACAAATGGACAGATATACAAGCAGAAAATGATGACAAATGTGAGAGAGAAGGAGGAGACAAATACAACATAGACCAAAATTGGGATCAGTAAATTCTGGAATCAGTAAATGTACGACCTAACAGTAAATGTAATTCAGAGGAGGTGGGTAGGGAAAAGAATTGAACATTTCTGTGTTGAGCCCAGTTCAGATGTAGACACAGAACAGCCAACAAGCCAAATAAGATATCAAATAAGTGGCTATTTTGTGTGTGTGTGTGTGTGTCTATGTCTGAGAGAGAGAGAGAGGCTATTCTTTCAAGTGTTATGAATATTTCTGTAAAGATCAAATCTAAGCCCCTTATTTTACCTAATCTTTGCTTTTTAAACCTCAAAGAGGTGCTATGGCATGAAAAATACTTTTTTTTTTTTTTAAATTAGGTTTTTCTTTTGTCACCTACTGGAAAAAGAGATGCTTTACAACAACCTGCCTCTAGTCTCTTGAATCTCTGCCTGGTATGATAGAGAATGGAGCAAATAAAAAATATATACAGAACAAAATATTTCCCAAAGACTGGTTATTCTGTGGACTTGGCCTGATTAAAATTCCATCCTGAATACACTATGTCCCTGGAAACAGAAGAGTCATGCCTAGCCATGTCTTAGGAACAGAGTGTGAGGAGGTCTATCAGGTTAACTGACAACACATTTGAGTCACTTAATCTTCTGGGAAATGCAGGATATTGAGGAAGTAAAACTCTGTGTATCACATGAGCCACATCTTCATTCATACCCTCCTGTACCTGGAACTTTCTGTGATAAGTGACTTTTTAGCTTTTAAAGTGTATGTTCTATAAAAATATCTGCTTCTGTTAACAACTATAAAGCAACAGCATTAAAATGCTGAAAGTATACCTACTCTTCCTGAGCTCTTTTAGGAACTTCTGAGATATCATTCTATCACCAAATGGTTACTCCCTATTTCTGTATGCATTAGTTGCTGGGTGTGGGGTGTGTGGAGAAGTGGGGGTGATGAGAGAGTTATCAGGAAAAAGCACTTGCTTCTGGAGAAGTGAACAGAACTATTTAAGTAGGAATTAGAGTGTGCATAGATTTTTCCTACTGTGTGACATAGGAGTCAGGGATGGTAAAAATCAGTTTATGAGGGCTCCTGTGTCACAGGGGGAGGTCGAGAAAGCAGTTCCAGCTGGAAGAGATACCTGTAAAGGCAGAGAGGTTGAAACTGTGTGAACTCTGGCAGCTTCATCCTTTGAAAGTCACTGAGCTTCAGCGCAGGTCTGGTGTTGCCTCAGGTTCAAGTCTCTGCTTCACCAGCTGTCTAACTCTGGGCAGGCCTTTTCACAGGTGCAGATGCCAAAGGGTGGCAGTGAGAAGTACATCATCAGTAAATATTATCTACCATTGCTGTTTTGGAAATAAATCATTTTAAGGTAGAGAAACAAAATGGGGTACAGAGTGATTGTAACTGCCTTCAGAATTTCTCATTTCTAAAGCACAGAAGGAGCACATGGAAAACACAAGTTTCTAAGGCCATACACAACAATCTTAGAAGACTCCTCTTTGCCTACCTCCTGTCTTAATTCTTAATGTTACTGTTTCTTTGTCCTCAGTTCATTTGATGGGGTTTACATAAGTATAAACAGCTGAAACTCATAGGAGCACAGGTTTTCTACTAAGATACATAAAATCATAATGTTTTATCCACTTCAGTGTTCTGGGCCTTCATAATCTAGCACATCTAATCTGGGTATCAAAGTCACCAAAATGACTCATTAAGTCAATGAAAAAATTAGACAAATATGTTTGACTTCATTTACTCACAGGAAAGAAATTTAGATTTATAAACTATTATTCAACTAAATGAATAAACTGTTTATTCATTCATTCATTTATTCAAAATATTTGTTGTGTTGTACCAAGTACTATCTGAGCATATGAACACAGAAGTTCAACTAGAAAATGCACTTTTATTTATTTATTTTTGGACAGAGGGGAATGGAAGGAGAAAGAGAGGGAGAGAAACATCAATGTGTGGTTGCCTCTCACATGACCCCTACTGGGGACCCAGCCCATAACCCAGGCATGTGCTCTGACTGGGAATGGAACCAGCGACCCTTTAGTTCACAGACCGGCACTCAATCCACCAAGCCGCACCAGCCAGGGCAGAAAATGCACTTTTATGTTGAAGTCAAAACAACCAGAAAGACTTGTGGCTTTAGATAAATGTTTAAGTAGAGCGGTAAGATAACAAAGTTACCTTCCAAGGGTTTAACATGGAGAAATTAATCCAATTTTCCTTATTAGAACTCTATCAGACAAATATATTTTGCTTCAATTTTCAAAATAAGTTTTGTGCAGTCTTCAGTAGAATATTAGGTCAGTTCTCATTTAGCAACACAATGTCAGATAATGATAATAATATTGGAATACAAACTTTGACATCTGGAACTAAGTAGTAAAGTCATTTGTCCTGAAGATAGAAACAAGGAGGGTATTAAGCCATAAGCTTCACCTGGCATCTTTGATTAGAGTCTGAATAAAATTCTTCATTGGAATTTGCAACACTGCTTGTAGTTCATCTTATTACTTTTACAGGGGACAAACAGCCATGTAATTAGAGTGTATTTGCAGTATTACACGCTTATTTGTAGCCTGAAGATTAGATACCAATTGGATGTTATCATTTAACGACAAGTATAATTACCATGAAGCTTGTTCTCTGCATCTAAGAGTTTACATTTCAATGCTGCTACAACTATACAATTATTTTTTAGTTAGCTTGTATCTGTGCTATTATTTAATAATTACATCCATACAAGATGTAATAAGATCATTTTAAGTCACTGTTTTTAAAAAAACAAATCAACTATTCACAAAAAGCACACAAAAATATTTAATGTAGTGCTTTCTATTTTTATACTAGTTTCCAGTGCAAGTTGTCACAACTGTATATCTAGTTTCCTGGGAACAAGCATGAGTTGTGCCTTCAAAAATTTGAAGCTTACTATAATAATAGTCATACTACCATATGTTTGCATGGCGGTGCATGTTTTCAAAGTGCCTTCATGAAGACTGAGTTTCACACTATCCTCAGGGGTTAGTGAGGAAGAGGGGACTAGGAACTTTTTTTAACCGGAAGGCAGGGGAGTTGTGATCAGGATCCTAGGAGCAAAGTTAGTACTTATGAGTAATAAATAGTGTCCTTCCCATGTGGCTGTATGTTGTAGAAGTTCAATAGTAGTATAAGCATAGCTTGAAAATGATCTCTGAAGTATTCATTCATTCATTCCTTCATCCATCCATCCATCCATCTATGCATGCATTCATTCTCATTATGAGTGCCAAGAGGTATGCAGTGAGGCTCACCCAGGGCAAAGATGGCTGTGCTGGGGAAGCTGGGAACTGAAGTTAAAGTCAGACAGAAGCAGAGATTTCAAAAGAATGAAGTTAACAGGGACTAGGAAAACATTTCTGAAGTAAATGAAAGGAGGTAAATGTGGACTTGATGAGCCACCAACATCTCTCAGCCACTGGTAAGTTGGTAAATGTTTAACCACCAGTTCTCCAGGGATTCAAATGTATGGTTTGTAGCATTTGCTGATTTTCATGTTGATACAGACACCGGCTAGCAGTGTTCGTGTCATTATGTATGAAATAAAACATACATACAGACTACTTAGTCCAGTGGAGGAAAAAGGACGACAGCATGGCTTTTCTCTCAAGAGGAGCAAAAGCTGTGGCCTCCTCCATGACAGGCCTTTATTTTATTTCTCCTCCCATTACAAGATGGTCCTCACTCACTATGCACAGGTTTGCTATAGGTGGTTACCTTTTACAGACAACAAAGGAGCCAATGCCCCTAATCACATCATAGAAGAAGGATATTAGCAAATGAAAAGAGAAAAGTGGTTGAGCCAGTTACACTGGTCCTTGCAAGGTTTAGCATGGATTTTAGGAAGTTACAATAAGCACTTGCTATCCGAAACCAGGATGAAGGAGTTTCAGCAAAAAGTGAGACTCAAAGAGGCTTAGGTATATTGCAAACTGATTATCTACGAGAGAACCTATCTGTGGCGTGGGTCCTGTGCATTTCCGAGTAGGAGCTGGGCCCACACCACGCAGAAGGGTCTGCCACATCATGGTGTAAATTATCCCACCAGGGCTCATTTCAAGCTACCAAAGTGATGTCTGTGATGGAGGAATTGGGCGGAGACCTGCAGTAGCACATAATTATGTTGTATTTCCATCACATAGATACAATAGATTTAAATAGCCTCAAAAGCATAGGTCCTAGTAAAATGTAAAATTATGAGTCAGTAATGGGTTTTGAGCATTGATTATCTTTGTTTTATATAGCATCTTTAATTACAAGTTCATAAAATTTTATTTTGAAAATGGCCTTGTTTATCTGTTATCTTGCAAAATACCTGAAAATTTAACAACTGGTTCTCTCCAGCTGGTGCTAATTAGTCTAGCACACAACATGGACTACCCCCTTTCTAAAATATAGGGGGAACCAGGTGCTTGGAGCCTATATTAGTTTGCTAGGACTCTCATAACAAACACCATAAATGGGGTGGCTTAAACAACCAAAATTTATTGTCTCCCAGTTCTGGAGGCCAGACGTCTGAGATCAAGGTGTTGGCAGAGTTGGCTTCTTGTGCGGGCTCTGTTCTGTGCTGCTCTCTGAGGGTCTGGTGGTTTGCTGGCAATCCTTGGTACTCCTTTGCCTGCACATGCATCAGCCCGATTTCTGCTTTCATGTTCATGTGATATATCACTGTGTATATGTCAGTCTCTCTGTCCATATTACCCCTTCATATAAAGACACAGTAATATCAGATAAGGGCCCATCCTAATGATGTCATCTTAAATTAATTACATCTGCAATGTCCTAATTTCTAAATAAGGGCACGTTTTGAGGTACTAGGGGTGGGGCTTTAATACATGAATGTTTGTTGGACACAGCTCAACTCATAAAAGGCCCTGACTTTGAGCAATTTCCCTTCTCTCTTCTTAGCACATTACGACTTCCCTTAGAAAACAGATTGATCATTCTAAACTCCTACTGACTCTGCAGAACCCAACTCAAATTGTGCCTCCTCTTTAAATTTTTTCTGGTCCTTTTCCTCCCTCCCAACCCTCAAGCCACGGTGGCAGACTTGTGCTCATCTGTGCTATGTGGTACCTGGTATAGACCTCCTGTTAGAGTCAAGTGCACAGGCTACTCTGAAGTCAGAGCTAGGTTTGAATTAGTGTTGCGTTCATTTTCTGGATGAGCTGCACAACATCTACACTTCTGCTTTCCCATATATAACATTTGGGTGATAAGATTAACTTTCAGGGTTGTTTTGAGGATTTAATTAGAGAATGAATGTAAAGATGGTACAAACCAAGTGCTCAATAAATGTTAGCTGCCACATTGTTAATGATCCCTGTCCTCTCCAAGGTACACATGCTACCTCTGAGGTTTGATGTGCTCTTTGTTCACCACCAGGTGCTGAATTCCTGGGAGCCTGGGGCTAAGTTATGCTCACCTTTACCTGCTCACAGACATGTGGCTGCTACTCAATAAATGCTGGCTGAATGAAACTATATAATTTTAGTAATATTTTGTCTGTTATTGATGATAAAAGTCTCATCTTCTGACTTATAGTTATCTCTTCATTATACCTCAACTTAAAAGGGAAGTGTGTCTTTTAAAGCTGTCCTGAGAGTTTAAATATTTCAGCTATATTTCCATCATTATATCAATGTAAAGTGTAAACTATGACATGATCTTATGACATTTTTAAACTTGAGATAGTTGGAGATTTACATAAAGTTATAAGAAATAACGCAGAGAGATCCTGTGTGTGTGTATGTGTGTGTACCTTTTAGTCACTTTCCAAAAATGGCAACATCTTGAAAATCTATGGTATAATATCATAACCAGGATACCCTTTTGATACAGTGAAGATATAGACCATTTCCATCACCATAGGGATACTTCATGTAGTTATACTAGTCACACCCATTTTTCTGCCACCAAAAGATTTTATAGAAGGTCTGTACCATTGTATATTCCCACCAGCAATGTAGGAGGGCCCTCTGAATCCTCACCAACATTTGCCATTGCTGGTGTTTTTTATTTCAGCCATTTTTATAGGTAGGTGGAGATAGCTCATGTGGTTTTAATTTGCAATTCCATAATGGCTAATGATGTGTAATATATTTTCATGATTTATTTGCCATTTTTGTACCTTCTGCAGTAAAATGGATCTTTGTCATTTCTGCCCATTTTCTAATTGGATTGCTTTATTGCTGGTTTGCTTTGAGAGTTCCTTATATATTCTAGCTACTAGTCCTTTTGTTGGATATGTGGTTTATAAATACTTTCTCCCAGTTTGCAGATTGTCTTTTCATCTTCTTAACAGTGTCTTAGGCAGAGCAAAAGTTCTTAATTTTGATGAAGTTTAATTTATCAGTTTTCCTTTTATGAATTTTGCTTTTGTTAAAAGTCTAATAACCCTTTCTTATATTCTGAAGGGGTTTCTTTTCTGTTTTTAATACAAGTTTTATAGATTTATGCTTTACATTTAAGTCCAAATTTTTGTATAAGATGTGAGATTTACTTTGAGCTATTCATTTTTGTTTTTCCTATGGCTCCTCAATTGCTTCACCATTATCTGCTGAAAAGGTTAACTTTTTGCCATGGACTTACTTTTGAATCTTTGTCAAAAATCAGTTGTGGGAGTTTGTTTCTAGTTCTATGTTAATCTATGGGGCCATCCCTCAGCTAATACCACACAGTCTTAGTTATTATGACAATAAAATGGGCATTGAAACTAGGAAAACTGATTTTTTCTATTTTATTCTTTTTCAAACTATTTTTAGCTATTCTAGTTCCTCTGTCTTTCCATATAAGTTTTTGGAATCTTTGTCTATATATAAAATTATTACTGGAATTTTGATAGGAATTGTATTAAATCTTTATACCACATGGAAAGAATCAACATCTTTGTTAAGCCTTCTAACTCATGAACAAGGTATGTCTCTCTCGATTTATTTAGATCTTTTTTGATGCACTTCATTAGCATTTTGTAAATTTCAACATACAAGTTCTAAACACTTTTTGTTAGATTTACACCTATTTCATTTTTTTTTAGTAATTAAAGATAGTATTACATTTTTTACTTTTGGTGTTCATGTTATAGTATATGGAAATATCATTGATTTGTGTATGTTTATTGTGTATCTTGTTGCCTTGTTGAATTCATTTATTAATTCTGGGAGTTGTCTTTTGTAGACTCTTGGAGTTTCCTGCAGACAGTCCTGTAATCTTCATAAAAGAAGAGTTGTATTATTTCTTTTCTCTTATCTGTATGAGTTTTATATCACTTTCTTGCATTATTACACTAACTAGAATTTATGGCCAGAATTTCCAGGCTCATCACATCATCTTCCTTAATATCAGGGGCAGAATTTACTTATATGGTAAGGAGGGGGAAATCTATATTCCCTCCTCAGCCTTTGCAAGTGCTGGTGGGGTGGAGGTATAGTAAGTTTTCAGTCTTGTTGGGCTGCCCCTTTCCTGAGATGCCCAAGTGTTTCTTGTGCTTTTTCCTTCTACATCTGTGGATACTTTCAGATTGCTAAGCTCTCCAGCCTGGGATGTATAAGGCAAAACAAAAACCCAGTGAGCAACTAACATGGTGTTCCTTGGTTGTGGGGTTGCAAGTAAGACTTTCTTTTCTCTCTACCTATCAGAGACTTCCTATGTTGGTTTTATATATAATTTCTAGAGTTTTTAATTGTACTTAGTGGGAAGAATAGAGAAAAGTATGTCCATTCCCTCTTCCTGAGAGTGGTAATCCATCCTCATAGTTTTAAAGATAATGTGCTGTGGATACATTTTTAAACATTTAAAAAATGTTCGCTTAATTTTTCCAAGTAGGTAATCTTTAATTCTTTTAATAATTATGATAGCTTCAGAATTTTAAATTTTAATCAAAAGAGTAAAAAGCAACTACCCAGATAAATTCTAAGTTTCTATAGTAAAAAGTGCGAAATAATTAAGTGGCTAAAAGGATAGATAATTGTGTATAATGTTTTATCAGCTAGAGAGACACTCATCAAGACACTAAATTCATTCTTTTGTGGGAGTATAAGAAAACCATTGCGGGAACGATAGCCTGGTTTTCATCCGTACATTTCTCATATTGCTTCTTTGGCAAAACAGAAGCAAAACATTTGGGATGAGACAACTGGGTTTGAATTCTAAGTTCTGCTAATTGTTAGCTTTTTAACCTCTGGAAAGTTTTTAAATTTTCATTTGTAAATCGGAATGAGGGTGGGTGTGAGAATCAATGAATTTCAACACGAAGCAGCTTCTCTACAAAGGGTACAATCAGGGGATCATGTTAATTCAGGTGAATTATATCCCCTAGACCTAGGCAAGAGTCTTTGTAATTTGTTATTTTAGAATAAAATGTACACTGAGGAAACACCAAAAGGAAATTGCTTAAAGACTTGGAATCAGAAGTGTAGCCTACAGAGCAAAACAGCAAGCCTGAGTCCCACTACTTAAAAACTGCGTCTGCTCGGAGAAGATGAAAAGGGAGGCAGCGTTCTGTCGTTAGGTATCTGTGGCGTAGGCCACGTAGAAAACTTTAAAACAAACAACAGCAATTCTGTTCCAACTTCCTTTTAAAACAATGATAAAAATTCTTTACGTTTGTATACTGCTTTCCAGTTGACAAAGAGCTTTCACATACATTATCTTGTTTCAAAGAGACTGGAAGGCGCCTTTTCTGCCCTGATTGATGCTTATGAATGTACTACTTTCCCCTGGGCTGCAGTCATCAATAGTCAATGAGAAGAAAGGCTGGCGTTTTTGGAAATGCTTTGCTGCCAGGTAACTGCATTAACTCTGCTATTGTTGAATGGAGCTGTGTATTAACTGTGCCACAGGATATCATCTGCATCAACTATTGAATATTTGAATCCTTGTTCCTCGTGGAGCAGTGTCTGTGACCCACTCGTCTCTGCTCATCCTGCACCCTCCCTCAGGACCCATATTCTCAATGAAGTTCTATCTGACAGTTCTAGCCATTTAGGAAAAAACTACACTAAATATACTTAAGTCCTAAAGGAAAAAATGTGGAGGGTACATAAACAGGTAAACTGCTGTATGGAATAAGGATTATACTGCTCTGAGGACAGAAAGTGATCCTATTTGTTGAGGTCATGGAAGGTATATTTTGTCTCCAAAGGACTTTCCATAACAAAAGTTATGGCATGCTAATGAGTTGCCTATCCCTGGAAGTATTTAACTTAAGTCTGGAATGGGACAGAAATCTCTTAGAAGGGTTTTCTGCTATGTTTGGGAGTCTGGGGCAGAGGATTTCTAAGTTGTCTTCCAGTTCTAGATTCTCTGCTCCTGAGGACCCTATTGGTTCTATTATTTCATGCTTTGAGAAACCAGCCACTCCTTAGATTCTCTGTGTTTCTCTTGATGTCAAACAGTGGTCACAGCCTGTTGATTGATAATGGAAGCAAAACAAACAAGACAAAAACACCTTATGCTCTATAGGAAAGTTAGTAGCAGATGTAGAATTGAAGTTTTCAAATCAGTCTCTCTGATACAGGGTCATTCTCAGTTGTTCTTTGTTTTAGAGTTATACAGGATTTTTTCAATCTTATCCACCATTTCTAATTTCCACAAATCATGGTGCTCTTGACATTTTTGCCATTGAAATTCCTGAAGCTTCAGCCTGAGTTCCAGTTTCTAACAGGCTAGTTTCAACCAGCTGTTTTAATAACACACCATGAGTCAGCCAGCTCCCCTTGTGAGGGCAAAGGGATTCTCTCTGTGACCGAGCCACGTTCATCGTGTCTTTGGATCTGGCACCTATGTGGATGAAAAGTAGCCACATGCCAAACCTGAAATGCTCAGAGAAGGCCTGCTTGATGGCCTTACAAACTTAGAAGCATAAAGTAACCACATAGGATGGTCTGAAATTAAAAACTTATCCAATTAAAAGCCATAAGTCATGGCAGGCAGTCATGTCTTAGGCTAGAATTTTTCCAGAGAAAAGTCAACTTGTACCTTCACTGAGCTGCTGAGCCCATCTATTGTCTTTTTGCGTTTATGGTAACATACCTGTGGAATGTCAAAATAATTTCCTTTTTCCAGACCCCTCAAAGCACAGGCACCACATCAGAAGGAGACTACAGATCCCATCATTGTTATTGTTACCATGTTAATTGCTGACTGTTAACGATCCTGTACCTACTTGTGTAAAAGAAGTATGTGTTCATCATTTTCCTTTTTATCCATCCCAGAGCTACTTCCCACTCTCTCTCTGCTTTTTCCTGCCTCCCTAGTCTATTACCAATGGACTGATGGGACCCACTTATGTCTTCTTTTTTATTGTAATGTAAAATAAGATGCAAAACTGCTATTTTCTGGAGCATTTTCTCAGTCCACTGTGGTTTTGCTTCCCGGCGACTGCTATCAGTTTGGCTCAAATAGACTAATAAAAATTCTTACAGGTTTGGACATTTCTTACATTGACACCTATAAAGGCCCATTTCCAGAAACTTGTTTTCATCATATCTGTTTTGGTGGCAAGTAGCAGTAACCCAAATGTAAATAGCTGAAAGCTGAAAAGATGTAATGGCGAAGTGCTGTGATGGAACTGACCTCACCTAGCTAGGTGACTGTCATATCTAGGCTGTGACCCAGTTATTCTGAAACAATGTAGGTAGAAGAATTAAAGATAAAGGGATTAGCAATAAAGAGATTATTTTTGATATTAAAAAACTAAGCCAAGTTAAAAATATTATTTTTATTTAGGGATAGCTATCATAATACATCAGTATGTTTCTCTCTCATAACATTCAGCTCAAGGCAATAAACATTCATCCCAGTTTATCTCACTTGTGATTGGCTGTTCAGTGTCTGCCTTCCTTGCTAGTCCGGAAGCTCCTTGAAGCCGAGGATTTGTTGTTTCCAGGTGTACCAATGACACTATTATAAAGCCTACAACTGTATAAAGATATTTGCTGAATGAATGCATGAAGGAATGAATGAATGCATATATGAACAAAAAGCATGAAACTTAGCAAAACATGGTTGAAATAATTTGGATTATAGAATCAGAGTTGCATTCAAATCTGAGCTCTGCAATCTTTCATATGCTCTAGATTTAATACACTGCTTAACTTTTAAGCCTCAGTTTCTCAACTGTAAAATTTGCATAATATTATCTATGAGCATTTTGTGAGAATGGAAGATGATGTATTTAAGAGACCTGGTACTGATAGAGGCTCAATAAATGATAGTGTTATAGCAAAAGTCTCTGTGCAGAGTGTTATAAATAAAGATCAAACTACCGAGAATGGAAGAAAGAAGCATGAACATATCACTTCACTAAAATGATAGGGTGCATTTTAGAGGTGGGTACAGTGTGACACAGGAACATAGAGAAGGGCTATGTAGCAAGCAGAGCCACCATATTGCACAACTTCAGAAATCGCATGCACGTTGTAGTCTCTATGAGTGGAAGTCACTGCGTAGCTGCCATTCACATGGCTAATTTATTGAACCATATGAAATTGCTGATATTCAACCATGTGACATACAAAAATACGAAAGGGAATGTGCCCCCTGAAACTGAGCCACATGGAGGCCTTGAATGGGAGGGAGGGAGGAATCGGAGATTTCCTAGTGGCAGTCATATTCTGGAGGAGCCATGGAAGGCAAAGAGGAGCCATTGGGGTAAAGAAGTGGAGCCAGCAGACACGAAGCAGCAGAGGCTTGACAGAGCACTGTGAGGAGCAAGGAATTCAGTGTTTCTGAGGCTGGATGTTGAGGTAAGGTGAGAAGGGCATAGAGTTGGAGAGGTAGGCAACGTTGGGTTATTTCAACACTACAGAGACTACAGTTGTGAAGCAAAATTATAAAGTGTCTATTAGGGAAGATACTAATTCTAGAATCCCAAAGAATCTCACTGGTCGCTAAATTAGAAATTCTATCCCCACAACTCCTCAGTCTATGTCAGGCTGGACCTACAAACCCTTTTATGGCAACGTATTCTTTTCTTTTATAGCACTGGCCACATTTTGAGATTATAGAGTATATTTATTTGTTTACTTACTAGATTATAAACTAGTGTAGGAGGGCAGAGGCTTTATCCAATGTGTTTAGAATTACCTATCCTGTGCCTAGCATGGTGCCTGGAACTAAGTCAGAACTCAATAAAGACCGGTTAGAGCAATTAGTTGATAACAAATACATTTTTCCTGTCTTATATCCTCATACCAGTTTCATCCTGCTGGAAGAACTTTAGAAAAGTCCATTTGAAGGAACCTATAGGAGCGCCATTTCCAACACTTGTCCCAATTAACTAATTTGCACAATAGGGGGCTCTTCAGCCCAAGTACCAGATGTGTGAGGAGATGGCCTCCTTCCCTCCCTACTTCTGAGTGCTCTGGACCCATGCCTGTGTGATGCCAGGTGACAAGTAAGGGTTGGATGAATGCCAAGAAAAAGAAATGCACAGAGAACTGTGGCATATTTTTCTTAACACACTAACTCAAGGCCTCTTAGCTGGAGATGAAGAGGTTTGAGTGTTGTGGATAATAAATGAAGAAAGCATCTTCTTAAATTTTTACTAAACTGAAGACAATTTGTCATAGGGTGTCATCTGGGAGACACATCAGTTACCAGAATACAGTGTGTGATTCAATTTGGCAGGCATTTGGATATTGTAAGCACTCGAATTAGGTCTCCTACTACATGGGTAGCCACCAAAGGGAGCTGTGATGCTCCTGTTGTTTGGCTCTGGCCTACCAGTGTCAGAGCTGGCCATGTGACAGTGACGAGTCCTTCACTTTAAAACCGAAAGACAAATCCAGAGCATTTCCCTTTTGCACCCAGTTTTGTAAATTATGTCCAATTTACTTCTTTGAAAAAGTGAAAACAGCCTGATAGATGTATAAAACATGACCACTGAGACTCCTCTGAAATGGGCCACCTCTCTGTAAACAGAACCTGGGCTCCCAATCTTTCACAACATACACAAACTAGTGACTTGCATAACACAGCAAGTGCATTTTGTTCCCTTTAAATACAGAAGTCCACTTTCAATGACACATTTAATATTTAATATTGAATATGTGATAGAAAGAAGTGGAAGATAAACCACTTAGCCATGGGGAGGTAATATTCATTCCAATGAAAACAGCCCTGAAAGCCTGATGCTGGTAATTAGTCAAGAGAATTTCAGATCTAATCCTTGAACATTGGCAATGTCTTCTTTTCTTCCCCAAAACAAAGTCTACTCCTTGTCTTGGGTAGTTAAAACAAAACATGTAATGTTAACCTTAAAATGAGCAAAATTTTTATATTGAGCAAAGAGTTAGGAAAAGAACCTTATATTTGAAATGGCTGATTAGTCCTTAAATATTGCTGCTTGTAAGAGGCAGCCCATAAGTGTTTTTTCTAAGAGGCTTCTTCTTTAGAGTTTCAGTGAAATAGAGTTGGATTAAGTTTGTTGCTACAGGAAGATGGAAAGTGGAAAGCCAACTAGACTTGGGAATTAAAATTCCTAAAATTATTTGAAACATTGCTAATTTGTACCTATAGAGTCAGGGACAGGGGTGGGGGGAGCATCATTTTCAGTCAGTGAAACCAGAAATCCCCGTGGAAGACCCTACTGATGCAAATCCTACCTTGGGCCAGAGATTATTGGGAGATTTAAGTACCAGGGGAAAAAAGAAGTTGCTTTATCAGAAAGTCATTAGTGGTAGATGTTACTTTAGTCACTTGCAAGAATTAATTAGGCATCTTACATCGTAAACTGAGCAATTGATAGTGATTTGGGCATCCAAAGCAGAAGTCCACTAAGCAATCATTTAAAAAGCAGGCACTTTTCTCTAGGAATTCGCAGATTACAGCCCATCCACAGAGCTGGAATGATACATCACTGTCCTGGAGACTGCATGAGCAAAGGGTAAAATATCCAGTACCAGGGTGTATCTGTAGAATAGGAAACCCTGAGACACGGGACACACCTTATTAGGAAATTAACCAGTTAACCCACACTGTACTTGCCTTGCAATTCATTGCAAGGTGTGTTTCAACACAATACATGGACATTTCTACTTTTTTTTTTCTTTTCTTCTGAAAAGCTGCTGGTTTTAGAGCTAACTGCACCTGTTGAGAACGGAAGAAGCCCAAACTAAAGACTTTGGCCTCCTGCAGATGGGTGTTAGGGATTCTGCAGTTTCTGCTTTACAAGAGGTTAAAAAATTGGCTGGGAGGTTTTAACTCTCATACTCTCTGAACTCAGCTGGGCGGATCTACAGAGGTAGGACCCTTCCTTTCTCCACAATAGTGATAACCCTTGGAGGTAAGAGAAAGAAGCCAGTGCTGATATGAGACAGGCAGGATGGTGAGGGGCTTAGGGAGGGCAGAGCAATTAACTGCCATCCTCCAATGTAGAGAACCTGGTTTCCCTTGATCTCACAGTAGACATCAGCCAGTGGCCAGGATTCTTTACAGAGAATGACGCTACAATACCAAAGAGGAGACCTGCCCTGGTCCAGCGTTCATAGTGAGAGAACTTTCATAATGAGGCCTGTGGATAAAGGACTGAGATCCTTTACAGAGGAGGGAAGTGCAAACAGGGTGAGTCTGAGCTGATCTCTCAGAGCCACTTCACCTCTGAACAGGTTTGGAGCTTTCAAACCCCTTGAAGTTTTAAAAAGGCACTGATTTCAGCATGAGATGTTTGCTGCACTGTGCTCAGCTGGAATGAAACGAAGGGGAGGAAAAGTAGCTTCTTTCTTGCATTCAGAAAGCAGAGGCCAATTGAATGGATTCTACTTAAACTGATTGCATTTGTAGTTTTTGAAAGAAAAAAAGAAGAAGCCAAGAAGTTTAAATCCTATTCACTAAGTTCACAAAAACAAAACCCCGTTACAGAAGGACCCTGAGAAGTGCACACATCCTTACAAGAGATGGACAATTTAAAACAAGCTTCATTAAATAAGTCCCTTTCAAACTGTCTTAGAATAATTCAGTAGCTCATACTTCTCTGCCTCGTTTTAAGGGCCTTCTTACCATAGGCTAGTTTAAGTCAAATGTTCTGCATGATTTTGTAAGTTTATAAGGGCTTATTGATTCAATGACGTAAAGCCCAAAAGTCTTTTTTCAATTTTCTCCTTAATGAGTAGAATGTATTTCTGTTTGCCCCCTCCACTTGACGACCACCAGGTGCTACGTAAGCTGTAAGCCAACAAGGTGGTAAAAAGTGAAATCTGGTTACTTTTAACTTGTTTGCTCATCCTGCTCCTCTGACATCTCCACGTGGTCACAGAACACAACAGGGGCTCTTGCCTCTCTTTCACTTATGTATCCTCTGCTTATGCAAAACGTTGTACATTTATCCACTTGCTTAATTCATGCAAAGCTTTAAAGCTTACTCAGCTACCTGAATCTTCTTTATATCTGTCTGCTTTAGCATTCTAGGCCTTGGTCTGAGGTCTCCAGAGGTCAGGAAATTGGATATTACCTCACTTTGTACAGGCCCCGGGAGAGCACCATCTATAGTCCTCTGCTTAACAAATGCTTTTAGATGATGATGACAGTGATGAGCGGATGTCATCGTGCTGGTATGAGGACTCTTATAAAAGAGTAGGTCAAATGTGTATGATATTGTCTGTTGGAATCTACATTTAGGGTGATGCACCGACTAGTTCAGGCTACTGAGGTCCTGTGTGGTGTCTAAGAACAGGACTGCACTTAGTTAAGTGGTCTGAAAGTGTCGCTGGGTTACTTAATGAATGTACAGAGACAAGTTTCCAGTTTTATGTTATTTTTAATCCATGTAAAATGAACTGGACATGAAATAGCACTTTATAATATTTGCAGTATGTGAGAGGTTTATATTTTATAAATAACACTTAAACAAGTTTTTCTACTCAATAGTTCATGCTGTTTGAGCGTATAGTAGTAGTGGTTATCCATTTTTATCTCTATTGCACAGATTAGGAAAATTGCTTCTACCCTCTGAAGGATTTTTTCAATATTATCTTGCATTCATTTGATTGAATGTCTGATTCTTCCATTTAATGTTCCACATGTTCCTATTATTTTATTTTTTCTATAAAACAATATCCCATTCTTGGTTCATAAATGTATATTTTTAATTTATGTGTATTAATTATATGTTTTAAAATATTCTTTCTTCTTTCTGTATTAATTCTCCTGAACTTCTCTTTTCTATTTCTGTGTTTTAGCATTTTCATTTTATTTTGACTTTCTCAAATATTTGGTGATCCTCAGCTTTCTTAAATATTTAAAATATTTAAAATATTAAAAAAGCTGATAACAGTCTCTAGATGTGTCAGTGAGCTTTTTTTGTTAAATGTAGAGTGGTCAGTTAGTGACTATTCTTTTTTTTTTTCATGTGGAAGCCCAAACAGAAGTATCTGTAGGCCTTAAATATAAGTATCTTTATCAGGGTCTTAGCTTCTCCAGAGAAAGTTGTTTTAGTTCCTGGGTAGATGATTATATACCTGGCTACTGACAGAATTGTGGGAAAGAAGGGAACTGGGATTTGATCTCTTGGGATGCACACTTTCATATACTCCTTTAGTTTATCATATGGGTCTCATTCCTGCCTTCCACTGCACTTAGCATTTCTAAGTCCAGACCATGTGAGGGGCGATTTCTCTAGATAATGTACTTCCAGGCTCCTGTGAGTGTAGGAGAGGTGTCTGGCTGCTCAGGAGCCCTGAGGTCTACATGTTCTTCACACAGATCTTCTTTGGCCTCTTTCCCTCAGCATCTGGTATCTCTAAATCCTCAGATTTTCTGGGATACATGTGGAACAATCTTGCTTCTCATAGACATTTTCTTCTTTAGCTCAAGATTTGGTTTTCCCCACTCAATTATGTCAATTTCCATTCCTTCTGCTTTTTATCTTCCAAAATTTGTTAGATCTAGTCCCCTATAGCCTCTTTTCCCATTAGCTTTGCAACCCATGTGTTTAATGTTTATTTCTGTTCTGTGATTTTGTAATGTTTCTGAAGGGAATTCAGAACATTATATGTAACCCAAAGGTACTTATATGTGTTAATTTAAAAATAATTTACTGAACTTCTATTTAATTCAAGGAGCCCTAATATTAATGCACAGTTACAATAAGATGAAAGAAAAGATTTATGTATCCAAAGATAAGTTCAAATACATCAAAAGGAAGAAGAAAAAGCAAAGCCGAGCTACTCTGGGTGAAGAAAGCTGTTGCAATTGACAAAATAACTAAGTTCCAGGCTGATATTAACCAGTGCAGAGAGAAAACTATCTCACTATTTGCACATCCTTCATTGTTCAAAGGAAGGAAGGACACTGCCACCAGATGGTAAAACACTTCTAGCCTTGAACTTTGAGAGTAATTTGTTTATATCCAATCTTTTCATTATTTTACTGGTAGAATGATCTTTCATTCCCACAAATCTGTTTATATCATTCTTTTGTTTAAAACCCTTCTGTAGCTCCCATTGCCTGGACATGCTACCTAAGCAGCATATGCTCCCTGTGTATTTTCATGCCTACCTTTCTAGCTTCATCTCCTGCTACTTCCCTGGACATAATCTGTGTGCAATCACTCTATGCTCTTGTCTCACAGTGAGTCTGGAGCATCCCCTCCCCCTAGCCTTTGAATACACCTTTCCTTCTCTTAGCTTTTCCACCTAGCTAAATCTTTGCCTTTTAAAACTCACTTAAGATTGCATACTTTTTCATGGCTGACTAATATTCCATTGTATTTATGTACCAGAAAATAAACTGATGGTTTTCAGATGGAAGGGGTTTTGGAGGCTGGGTGAAAAGGGTGAAGGAATTAAGGTCAAAGTGGAATTGACAGGGATATAATGTATAGCATAGGGAATGTGTGTGTGTATATATATATATATAGTCAATAATAATAACTATGTATGGTGTCAGGTGGGCATTAGACTTATTGGGGTGGTCACTTTGTGAGTTATATAAATGTCTAATCACTATGTATATACCTGAAAGTAATATAATATTGTGTATCAACTGTAATTGAAAAAAAATTTAGAAAAAGTCTCACTCGAGCTTTTCCTCCTCTTCCCTTACCCCCACTTCTCCCACACTGGTCTGTGAGCCGCTTCTCACAGCTTCCCTGGCACAGTGTGTACACCTTGTCAGAGCTCCTGTCTGCTCTGCCGAAACCACTGGTTTGCTCCTTTCTGTCTTTTTCTCCTTGGTCCATAAACTCATTAAGTACAGACATTATGTTTTTTGAACTTAGGGTTCCCACTGTCTGCCATAATTCCTCATGGAACATAGTAGATATTTAATAAATATATTTGAGTAAGTAAACAGTAAATGAGATTAATTATGTGGCTTTCTGCAGCCTTACTACAGGACTAAAGCTTAGAAGATCTCCAGGGTAGAATAGGTGACCTCTCACAGAGAAACTGTCTCAATTATCAAGGATCTCATACAGACCTCAGGTGGCAACTAAAGAGCAGAGAATTGCAGGTGGAGGTTGCCAGTGAGAACCTGAAACAAAGGTGTTCAGCATTGTTGGCTGAAAGCAGAGCCATGTGCTGAAGAGGCCAGCTAATGTTTTACTGTGGGAATCTAGGCCTTCCTAGACTCCGTGCCTGACTGAGAGCTATGCGACTCTCGTGGCAACAATCGCCTCTTGTTCTTTCCATCCTTGAGAACCTGTGAGTCGCCAGGCTCTGGGCTCCTGTTGCCACCCAGCACACCCGCCCCTCCTGCCCATTCTCAGGTTCTCTGGTTCGCCCCTTTGAATGAACAACTATTTGCATTTGTTATATACACTTCAGATACTTTTCTAAAGGAATAAAATATTTCAGATATGTCAGAAGCTTCTTTTGTAGCTTTCCCAAATCCCATCTCCCTTTCTTCCTCTACCCACCCAGGGGTCCATTCAAAACAATTGTAATACTTTTGCAGATCGACAAGGTTGCAGGGAATTGGATCAAGGAAAAGTTTCTGTTCGACAGCACAAGACAGAGGGAACTAGGTGACTATCATGAAAACACCACTAGTTAAGATATAGCAGATTTATGAGCACCAGTTTGTACCTTAGGCCTGTCATATTTTTCCACCTTTATGTTAGTTAATTGCAGAGTAACATAAATTAACTTTGGAACACAAGCAAAAATGGGAACTTTATTTATGAATTTCTTGGATTTCTTTACCTCAAGCCAAACAACTAAATTGCTACTTAGCATAAATTATTTATGGGCCCTGGCTCAATACCATCCAGCACCAGCCCCCGGAGGTATGGGAGATATAAAAGATTTAAAGCATCGCTGCGACAGTGTTCAGGCGGCCACAGAGCCGTGTTTCTTTCCAGAAGGGTCCACTTTATTTTGTTGTAAATAAATAGAGGCTGGGTTTCCAGGGAGGGAAGTTAGCTTCCAGCAGGACGAGGCTGGTGTTTT
Source organism: Anoura caudifer (assembly GCA_004027475.1). Lineage (NCBI taxonomy): Eukaryota > Metazoa > Chordata > Mammalia > Chiroptera > Phyllostomidae > Anoura > Anoura caudifer. The sequence goes on along the minus strand of PVKU01003552.1, from coordinate 35,597 downwards.
ACATATGTTAATTACACAACCCTTTTATGACAGATAGACACAGTGTTTGCATAGAGATTTCTCAAAAGACCAGTAGACGAAAATGGATCTTTTCATTTCCTCGCAAGCAGTCCTTTCTTTCATTTGATCTCACTTCAAAATACAAAGTTTTCAGAGCTTGCCTCCCACAAGAAGTCAATAAAAAATGGTCCTATCATTACAATTTTAGCAGGAACAAATAAACATCTTCAGCAATCTTGATTCCATCTTCCTTTAAATTCAAACTCAACAATGCTGCTCTGACACCTGTGACGAACCCACTGTCATTTCCTAGGTTGTTTTCCCATAGTTCTAACCTCAGCATGTCACCCTTTGCTCCAAATACCCTTACACACCTTGTTTTTCAGACAGTCTGTTTTAAAGACAGTGTTATTACCTTCTTTTTAATTAGGTCAGATATATTTCATTTGGTTTACATAGTGTTTAAGATGAGAAAACTTCACATAAAAATGTCAACCTTTAGCTTCTCATTCAGTTTTCAAAATTAAAAAGTTCAGCAATTTTAGGTCATCTTCTCCACTGCACAGCTGTTTTCCTAACCTGAGTAGTTCCTACCTCTTTTCCACTCCCCAGTTTGCCACAGTCCCCACTACTCCCTGGTGTCCATACCCAGAGTACTTTACCCAGTTAGGTTTTCAGCTATCTCCCTCACCCATGAAGGCATTAGAATTTTTGATCCCCAATTTGGAACCATGGCTGATATATGGTTAACTTTGTTTTTCTTGGGTAACATTATATAAGTTACTAAATGCAAAAGAAAAGATGATCTTGACAAGCTACAGCAATGGGCTTGTAGATGTGACTACTGTTTTTTAGGATGCAAATATACGGATATATTTCCACTTAAATGAAACAGAGATTAGGCATATTTGCTCAATTTTTTGAAACCATAATATATGTGACCACATTCCTTAAACAACAGAAGATACCTCAACAGCATTAGTTTTCCTAAACTCTTGGTATCATATTTAAAACACCATTTGACTTGATCACTTTCTTAACCCAACACCAGTCAGGCTGTTTGCTCTCAGGTGTTTGAAGCACAGGCATGACTTGGGCCCATGCCACCGGGTCTGAATGGAGCCACTCTCCCTGGATCCCAGATCTGGTAGTATTTCTTTTATCCTCTCAAGCATTGCCTCTAGAGTTCTCTTCAAAAGGCCTTGAGTTTGGTGGCATCTCTGTTCTCCTTTTACATATTCAGTGATCTCTGCTTAAATTTCAGGTCAGAATCAGATCCTAGGTGTCACCACAAAGATGGTGACCAGCTTAACCTGGAAAGCTTAACTTGACCCTCTTGCCTATTCTTTTATCTTAAGGGGAATTTGCAGAAAAGTAGAGGGTAGTGAGTGGCTCTGCCATCAGACAGACCCAGATTCCGAATCTGAATTAGACTCACCTTGTCCTCAGCTTTCTTATCTGTACAAAGGGGGAAATAGCACCTATTTTGAAGAGTCCTTGAAAATGTAATTGTTAATATATATTTTAAAGATATTCAGTGGAAGAATATTTTTCTATGGGTCAGTGTCACATGCAGAATAAATCCTCTGTTCCACTCCCCTGCCTTCCATTGCCGATGAAGAGACAGAGGAAGTCATTTCTTCATTTTGGTGTCTTTCTTTCTGCCATGATCTATGATGAAGAGTCATCTGTGCCTCAAAATGCATGGATTCTTTCCTATCCCAGCTCCACCACCAGAAGCTATTACACAGCAGGGAAAAGAGAAAGGTGCTTCTGCAGACCCAGGTTCCAGCAGAGCCTGGGCCAAAGCCAAAGGAGAGACCATCTTCCTTCATGAACACAGAGATGCCCCTCCCTGTGAGGGCTGAGAAAGCTGTTCTCTCATCTCCCTTTTCCTTTCACCCCCTAGGAGAAGAGAAAAAGATTCCATGTGAGTGATTTTTCCCTAAACTAGCCATATCGCACATTTTTATAACTAAATTGCCTCTGTAGATATTATAATAGATAATATGAATGTGTTGTACACATCTTACATAAAACATAAAGAGTTGCTGTCTCTGTCTCGCATGCATTTAAAAAGCTCATTTTAATATTTAATGCTCCTAACAGTCATCTAAATCTCAAAAGGTAAGCGGAGAAATATCATATAAAAGACCCACAGTCTAAAACAAATGTTACTGATATAATCTGGAATTTACCTCACTTCCCTCACACCCTAAACATACCAATTCTCATCATTCCATCTTCCGGAAAGCACAAATATAGCAAACATTTCATACGCCATTTCCTCCTTTAGAGCTCAATGAAATACTTTTGAAATGGAAGTTATGAAAAATACAAGGGATATGCATTCATATAACCCAGTATTCATACATAATTTTTAAAAATTCTACAGGTTGCACTTTTTAATACTCTGTGTCATGAATTTAAAAAAATATAATTGACACATAATGTATTAGGCGATACTTAGCACTCTGCCAGTCAGCCCAGTGACTCTGGAACCAGGGTGCCCGCATACGTGGTAGCACTTCCAGGCCGCCCTCTGCAGCGGCTGCTGCGCCAGGCACTTCTTCAGCAAACTTCCTAAATCCACTGGCTGGCCCAGCTTTAGGCTTCACTTGTGTATTGGATGATTCCTTCCAAAATGAGTAGAAGCCTGGTCAGCAGAGCCTGGGTCACTCAGGTCATTCATTTAAGCTTTAAATATCTGAAAATACTGGGACCATTTTTCTATATTAATCATGATGAGTATTATGGACTGAATGTTTTGCACCCCCACAAAATTCTATTTTGAAGCCCTAAGCCCCAAGGTGGGGCTTGGGGAGGTAGTTAAATTTAGATGAGGTCAGGAGGGAGAAGCCCCCTTGATAGGATTACTTTCCCTATAAGAAAAGGAAGAGATGGGATCGCTCTCTCTGTTTCTCTCTTATTTTTTTCCCTCTCTCTCTCCCATGTGACAATTCAGCAAGAAGGTACTATGGGCAAGGCAGGAAATGGGCCTTACTGGAACCTGACCATGGTCACACCCTGGTCTTGCGCTTGCCAGCCTGTTGAACTGTGAGAGACGAACACCTGCTGTTAAGCCACTGAGTCTATGGTATTTTCTTATAGTAGCCTTAGCTGACTAACACAGTATTTCAGCATCTTTTACATGTATGTGCATGTGTGTATTCACATGTGTATATTTTGTTCCCCTGGCCCTTGGGAACTCACTTTGGTCTGCTTTCTTACTGTGTATGATACTATGGTTTTGGGGGAAAACCCTTCTCCTTCTAAATTACAAAGTAGAACCAAAGAATGGGAAGCAAGAGAAAGGAAAGGCAGCAGAACACCTTGTTAAAAGCAAGCAGAAAAACCAAACCAAACAAAACAAACAACAAACAAACAAACAAACAAAAAAACTAGTGATTTTTTCTCTATTTAGTGAAGAATAAGCCCTTAAAGATAACCAGGGATGCCATAAAGATTACTTAAAATTTTCACGTTAACAGTTTAGAATCAGCCTCAATTTCTTTCAGCTTCTTCAAAAAGATTGTCTTTCCTTTGCTTAGCATCATGTTGAGGCTGCTACAATCAGTCTGACTCAGTTTTAGCTGGAGGCTGTAGGTAGGCAGGTGGCAACAGGACCTGGTCAAGTGAAGTTTTGAATAATGCACTTTTTTTTTTTCTATTAAAGCAAATTCAAATGCCCTGCCTCTTCTCCCCCAAATACCCCCAACCCTTGATTCAAAATGTGTAAACTTTGCATTTAAACTTTGTATGTGCCTAGCACACAGCATGTAAAGCTCTCCTGGGTAATTTGGGGAAATATATGTATTAAAAATGAAGTTGTGAAAAACTGAAAATTGCTTTTGAACATCTATCGTATTAAAATCCATATATAGCTATTTTCCTTACTATTTTAATATGGAATTTCTGCATGGGAGTTAACTAGCCATGCCTTTTAGCATTTGAGTAGAGATAAATCTGCCATCTCTCTATGGTTATTTTATTTTTGTACATAGGTGCTAGCTCTTTATAATTTGTGCTCTGATTTCTACTTTTATTTATTTTATTTAAGAAGCAAAAAAAGTTTTTAAATACTTTTTAAAGGGTGCTGGCATTTTAAAAACATAAAGGTAAAGAAAGTCAGTTGTGAGGTTGTGAGTCTCAATTTCCGATGAAATTAATTCTACTTAGCAGTTATGAAATTTGAATTTTTACTGTGGCAGGAGCTGGGAAATATAGTTTTTCTTGCCACTGTTCCCTTTTGCAAACAGCAGGAGATACTTCTCCTGATTACTTGCCTTCATTCTTCATTTTGGCCAAATTAACTTCTGCATGTGACCTTCACATTAAGAGGTGGCCCCTAAAAGGTAGCTCCCTTCCCAGCCACAGACACAGAGGATCAGGCATGAGGCCAGAGACCCCTGTGAGAGGTGAAAGTGGTTTAGGAAAGGAGTCTCAGGAGTCTCTCCTTCCAACAGCCAGGTGAGCTCTCATCTCAAGGTTTCTTCTCTCCACCTGTGTGCAGTTATGCAAGTCTTTCTTTTCTCTTCCAGAGTTTATCTAAAAAAAAAAAAAAATTAGGCAAAACAAAACAGTGGGAAAAAAACTACCAGTTTTGATGACAATGTTAACCATTTAATATTATATATGTTCAGCTTCAGAGTTTTCTGAAATCACTTCTGTGTATGAAAGCTGTATGGATGATGTGGCTTTCATAAGTTTTTTTGATTCCTCATTCCTGAAATGGTATGGGAAGTAGAAGTAACAAGTTACCAGTGCAGTCGACTAAGCTCCCGGGAGCCTACGTTCACCCTCTGAGTAGAGGGAGTAGAAGGGGAAGAAGAGTACGCAGAGGAATGCAGAGGAATGCTTTCTCCTGGTGAGGGAAAATCAGGGCAAGGGAAAAAGGAAACACCGTGGGAAAGACACAGTGTGGTGCAGGAGGAGGGTCACTGAATTAAGACTAGGACCTTAAGACTAGGGTCTCAGCCTCTGCTCTGCCATTTACTGGTGGCACAATCTGGGGTTACTTGGGCTCTCCATTCTGTGCTTTCTAGATTCCTTCAAGACAGGCTTATCATCTATTGGGGACTTCTGCTATTCCCAGAGTACAGTGAGGGCTACAACACTAACTAACACAACTGTTAGTCCATCTGGGCCAGGGTCCTCTTGGAATCCCAATGAACCCAGGCCACAGTTAACTCTTTTCAGAGGGTTCAGTTTTCCCTAGTAGTGGGGTTTGTTCAATTAAGTCTGTTGGAAACTTTAGGGCCAGGTAATGCCACCTTGCCTCACAGCCCTCAGCTTTGTCAGTGCCCTTTGGCCATCTGGCCACTACCACAAACTGGCTGCCCCCAGACAGCCACACTTCCTCTCCACCAGGGGCTGCTCATGTTTCTATACTCCGGGTTGAGTTGGGAGGTAAAGTCTGTGCTCTCCTCATTCTCCAGTGTTGGTCCAGGTCATCACACCCCTACATTTGGGCAAAAACTACCCAGTTCTTTGAAGCTTTGTGCATTCCTTCCAAACAGCCTCAGTTACCCACTAGTTGGTAACATCAACAAATCTGGTCATGACTCTTCAATTCACCAATGACTTTGGAGCCTGGTTCTCTTTTATCCACTCCAGTTCTGAGATGATCCTGGTACCTCTGTGCTGTGTGAATGTCCTGCAAGGCTAGATAACATTTTTTCCTTTCCTCATTAATTCAACTCCGTGTCTCCTTACTGACCCTGACTTTTCTAGGACCGACTCCCTCTGTAGATCCTTGAATTCAACACTCTAACCACAACCATCTCTCCTTCCATTACCTTTAATCTACTTTCCCATCAATCCTCAGGGTCATTTCCAAATGTCACACTAAAAATTATCTGTAATGAGGCTGGAGACTAGGCATAAGAGAAATGGGTCTTTCCCCTTGATCCTGCAGTGGGAAAGGCTAGTAGTTTTTTGTGAAGCCAGGGACATGTATTTGTTTGTAGGAGTGGACATTGGAGAGTGGAAAAGGAGAATAAAGTTACATCTTGTTTATCAAGTGGTTTCACAGTAAAAGTTGAACAACAGTTCTGAGGCAGGACTCAACATCTGGCTCAAATGGAGTTCTTTTGAAATGGCTAGTGAATAAAAGACATTGATATAATTTATTTTATAAGAAATTTAGTTCTGTTAAGTTTTAGGTTATCAGGTGTGATTTCAGGGATTTTGCTGAATAAATCAAGCATTCTACACATATATAGGATCTTGATTTCTTTTTTCAAGACTTTTGACAATGTTTCTTATGATATGCCTGCAGAAAAGATAAAGATGAATGCATTGCTCTTATTTCTCAGGACTCACCCTTTACGGTTTTCCATTTGAACACAAGTGATAAACTAAGAATACATGGCTCATACATTCTTTGTCATCCTTTCACTCATTAATTCAGCAGATGTTCAGAAGATACCTATGCTGCACCTGGTATTAGATTGGGCTTATCCATGTCTGATAAATTCTTGACTTGCCTTGTGGACTATTTCATTGTTCACAAATCTGAGGAAGTGACAAGGGAAATAGTGGCTCTGGTTGTAATTATTACCAATAAGGAAGGTTTGTTTAGTGGAAAGAACTATAGAATAAAGGGAGCTTATCATCTTATAGTCCACAGAACCAAGGGAGAAATAATCAGACACGTGTCTTCAAAATTTGAAAAACAAATTTAATACCTCTTCAGAGAGAAGAGAGATACGGCCTCAGGGTCTGAGATCCTGATAGATAAGACCCTAAGAGGGATGGGGGGGGAGGTCTGTGGGGAGGAGAAGTAATCTGGGGGTAAACGGCAAGCGGCCCTAATTGATACAAAAAAGGAGCATTCCATGGCTCCTGAGGAGCACCAGTAGAGATAGAAACATACCCAAATGAGATGGGTCTGAACACACCAAAGATGTGTGTTCACATCTAGAGATGAACACACCAAAATGAAGCTTCACTAAGGGAGAGCTCCTTGGAGAAAAGTTCCTTTATACTTAGTAAGAAGCACAAGAAAGAAATTTGTCAACTACTTGGGAGTGGTGGTACCAGCCTACCAAACAATAGAGTAAAAGTAAAGATTTTTAGGCATAATTTCACCTTTTTATTCTCTGTCAGGAAACAAGAGACATTCAAATGAAGGTGTTTGGGAGATAACCAGCTATACAGATCTGAAACTCAGGAAAAATTTCTGGGCCGGAAAGAAATATTTTAGAGTTTCTCTCCTGTAGCGACAATAATTGTCAATTATCAATTGTCATTGTCAATTATCAATTGTCAATTATCATCAAGGGCTCAATATAGGTATGTGAATATCCATGTTAACTTAAACATTTATTTAACTCAAGCCTGCAGCTTGGTTTCAGTTTTTTAGCTAACCAGAGTTTACACCGATGTACTAGGATGTTCACACGTGCATCTTCCCCCCACATCAATAATCAAAACATAAGTGCCTCAAACACAAGGACTCTACTTTTTGCTTCTTGGGCTTTGGCATTGATTCAGTGATTGGCACAGAATGAGAACTCAATAAATGTTTGTTAAATCAATAAATAAATGTGCAGGACAGACATGGCAGCACATAATTATGATATACCATGCTGAATGTTATAGTAATGATAGCATTAACAAAGTGCTCTGAGATGCTGAGGAGTGGATACTGCCTGGCCAATTCTAGAAAGATATCATGAAGAGTTGACATTGGATCTAATTCTTTAAAGATGAATAATTTGCCACAGAGAAGATGGGGAAAGGCACTCCAAGCACTGGGAGATCTGTATAAAGGTGAGGAAGAATGGAATGCAGTCCAAACATTTACTGTGAGGAAGAATTCCATGCAAGGATGTATGTATGTATGAGTGGGGCTCATCCAGGACTTTGGGCATCTTTGCAATCTGGAAGAGCAAGAAAATAAAGGTTGGGCAGTGACAGAAGACATGTGACCATTTGGCTTGCTCATAGTGGTGTGAATTAGGCCAGGTTAATTGAGGCACTAAGTGGCATTTGCCTGGAGACACAGTGGTAGGTATTTTTAAAGTGTGAAAAGGACTTGAATCAAATATGTACCTGTGATTTTAGGCAGGTGGAAAAGCCTTAATGCAGAGGTGGTGAAAGCAAAGTGCCCTGAGCAGGAGCTCAGGAGATGAGGAGTCTATTGATTCTATTCCCAGTTCCTGAGGCCCTAGCTGTAAAACCCTGGGCAAATGCTTCCTTGTTCTGGATCTTAACTGAACACTCCTCTAGGGATCCCTGTTAATCAACTTTGTTTTCCATCTTCAGCACAGAGCCTGGCTTGTAGTAGAGCTCAATAAAGGATAGTTAACTAGAATAGGACTCTTTCTCATTTACAAAATGAAACAATTAGATTATAACAAGACAATCAACAATGAATATTGTGGTCTTGACATCTTGTGACTTCATGGTCTTAATTTCTAATTTTCAACAGCATTAACAAACACATAAACAATATCAACATATATGTGTAATGCTTAACTATTTACAAAACACTTCCACATATTTTATCTCAATAAAGTGAATAATCCTGAAGTTATGTTGAATTGTTCACATTTTAAGGAAGAAACTGAAACTAGAGACAGGAGTTAATCAATAAAAAAACAGAGCCTGGATTTAAATCCAAACCACCTGATTGCAGATACCGTATGTCTTATCCCACCATTTTGAGAGCCATGTTTTTCTTGTCTATGTCACTTCTCTTTAGCATGTGCCCCTCTTCCTCCTGTAGTGTGTGCCGTTGCGACATAGCCTGCTGTGGAATTTCAGATGAGAGAATGCAGCCTATTTGAGAAATCTGAGACATAGCCAACACGTCTAGTAATAAAAATAATAATGACATTTTGAAAACCTCTGGCCTTTTAATTATCAGCTGGGACACTGACTACACATGTGCAGCCGTCTGATCTTTTCCCTGAAGAGCATGACTAGCCCATTGCACGGAATCACTTGCAGAGACAAACAGACATCCATTCTGCTTTCTACCGCGGTGTCGCTCCTCAGTATGTTGAGGACATTTAACTCTGGCATCAGCTTTCCTGACATGAGGCATTAAACAATTCAGTGTCAATGAATCCAAATTCTGAGAGTGCACAGGGAAGTCCAGTTTTAAATATTCCATCAGAGTTTTTAGGTAAAGGCTCAATTACATTAAATTAAACTGCCAGCTTGCAAGGCTCAAAGAGTTAGTAGGCAAATACAATGTGCTCTTTTACAATAGTTTCAAGAACTATAGGTCAGCATCTACTTCTGTTGGGAAAATAACATTAGGGGAACATTTGTAAAGGGCCTATCATTGTCTTGACAAATTGATACTGAAACTGGTAATCAGTGAAATTGTAGGCATCCTATTTCCTGTTTGAAGAGAAGTGAGGCCGAGACACAAAGACAGTCCACCTGAATTTGTCCTAGTATTTCCCGATTCAGATCTCTCAGGCTAGTATCTCTTACTTAGTCATACCTTAGGTGTAGCTTCCAGGGAATGTCAATGATACAGTACATGATAAGAAGTAATTATAGGAGATTGGATTAGCTGATTTTCCCTTTATAAAAGCAGGCACACACAATGGAAGTTCTTATTACATAAACAAATGGAAAAATCTTTAAGTGGATTCCTGACATGCATCTTCAGAATAGGGAAATTTTGTTTGCAGGGCAGTGCAATATCTTTCAATTACCAAACCCACAGGCACTCTGCTGTGTAAGAGTTTCTAGAAGGGCAAAACTAAAATCTTCAGAATTGTGTGAATCCTTGATTTTTGACAGGGGAGGAAAAAACATTCATTATCCTGCAATGTTCAAGGTGTCAGTATATGCAAATACCCAGTTACAGAGACATTTTGGCTCATCGGTAACTGGACACATTTGGTTAGAAATGAGCCTTAGGTGCCTTTCCCTTTGCCATTTTGGGTGCCCTTCTGTAGCGAGTATTTCTATGGTTAGACCTGGGAACTCAGCACAGTCACCAATGCCACAATTAATTGTCTGAGACACAATTGTCTCTGTTCTCCTGAGTAAAGGGCATACTCTGTCGTTAATTTTCCCCCTAGACTTTCTACTTATTGCAAAGAAAGTACAGCTCCCAAATTAATGGCAAAGACTGTCCCCAGGTACCTGAAGGTCTGTAAGTTGTGGTTCTCAAAGCGACGGATTAGGCAGCCACAATATATGAGCACAAGAGGTATTTGAAGGCATTTTAATTCTTTATATTCCAAAGTTATGAGCAAAGATAACTCAAAGTGGTTATCATTTATTTTCAGCATGAAATGTCTTCTTTCCTATAATATTGTGCTCTGAATTTAATATTGTGCTATTATGTTTCTGTGGTATGTGCTGTATACACTATTGAATAACTATGAATATCATTGATTACCTTCTGATTAGGCAATCATTTCTTTCTTACCTGCAGGTTTCACGTACTACTTGGTTAGGCAGAAACCTGGGTGCCCCTCTCTCTCCCTGACCTGGCTTATCCATAATACATGGCAGTCCCAAATACCCGATACCTCAGATTCTTTGGCTAAAATCAATGCTAAAGCAAATGATTATTTCTCATATTTATGTAGTTATTGAATCATTTTTACATATCAGTCCTTCTCTGATTCTTACAGCAATCTTGAACATGAGCTGGCCAAGTATTCTAAGTGATTTTCCACAGATGAGTAAATAATGTCTCCTTACGCTCATTGGGACACCTGCTCATCTTATAACAACTATTTTATTTTAATGGAGTGTGTGAATTCCAGCTCTACCACTCAGAACAATGTAACTAATATTACCCTCTGGTTTAAATAACTAGGAAAATTCTCCCTCTTGACTTATATCTGGATTCAAATTAGATTCAGTTTCATTGGAAAAAAATTTCTACTAACCAGAAACCCTCATAGCTGGTGGCAAAACAATTGGTCTTATGTTACTTCAAAGGTTGGGTTTAGAAATCTTTTTATATAATTAGTAGCTAGTTGGGTTTTTGTTTTTTGAACTCTCTGTTTAGTTCATTAGCCAATTTTCCTATTGGGATGTCTACTTTTTCTTTTATTTTTTCTTTTTTAATTTGTAGTTTTATTATGCCTGAAACTAATATAAGGTTATATGTCAATTATACCTTAACAAAAATATTTCCTAATAATCCTCATTAGATGAGAACTGTTACATAATATTTATGTATTAATTTATTTTAATAATAGTAATAAATGCATACATGTTAACACAATCAATATATTTAATAAATACGTGTATTTTCAAGAACAAAGATCAGCACACAGAGTGGCATAGTTTTAGATTTTTACATCTTACATCTTTTGCAAATGTCTTTAACTCCTGGCATATGGAAGATGACAGTGTATATCAGTTTCTTCATTCAATTTGTTGTTTTATATATTTTTAATTTTAACTCAATGGTATGAATATACCAGAGTTTATTTAGCTATTATCCTGGGGATGGGCACTTACTTTGTTTCTGGTTTTGTGTTTTTGTTTTTGTAACCATAAATTATGCTGAAATAAATATCTTCATACATATTTTTTAAAGGATTAGACAAAAAATCTTTCAGAATTTACTAATATATCAAAAGCCTAGTATAAATCAGATCTTTCCACATGTTATCTCATTGGACCCTATGATATGCCATGAGAATGCTAGGCTCAGACAGTTTCACTCCTAATTACAATTTCAATTATAGGTCAGGGAGGCAGAGGCAGGACTGTTGATTCAGCCTTTGCTAAATACATCTGCTAGACAGGATCCAAGTAGGCATGTGCAGGAGCAACCCTGTTCACTTATAGCAGCTGCCTTTCCAAACCACAGAGTTCTCTGTCCTATTCATGCCCATTTGCTGCTGGCTCCATGCCCACTGAAGGCCTGAATCACCTTCCCTTTAAGACTGTAGGGGCAAGTTGTATGGCTGCAGCATCATGTGATAAAAACTAAGAAATTGTCCCCTCCTTCAATCTTAAGTCTACAGGGTTCTCCACTCCATGGATTTGTGATGGTATGTTCTCTCCAGGTCCCTGGCCCAGAATATGCTGACTACTGCTGAGAAATTCTGGTTCATGCTTTATAAAAATCAAAATGACAACCCTGTGAGGTTGGCAAGGGAGCAGTCCTCTCCCTTTCATGGATGGTGAAATCAAGTCATAGAAACAGTAAGCAAAGTGCTTAAGATCACATAGACAGTATACGCTCTCTGTGTGAGTATGAAGGTACGTGGAATCTAAAGTGCCGCTAACATTCCTGGGGCCATTCCTTTTATCTGCCTTGGCTTTTTAATTTTTGGGGGTGGAATAGAGCATGCTACTGAAAATGGATTTTTATGTTATGAGAGGCCTTAAAATGCAGATTTGATTAAAACTCTACTTTCATGCTGTTCAGAACTGCCCTGAAATTCTTCCAACTGAAACTTTGGTTTACGTCATTTTATATTGTTTATACCCTTCAAATAGGATATAAGGCAATTTACAAGAGATACATATATGTTATTGAAACTATTAAAATAAGAACAAAACCCACAGTAAAGTCCAAGTAAAAGAGCAAGGATATTTTTTTCTTTCTACCTGTCTGCCTTCCTGCCTTCTTTGCCTCCTGAATAATTTAGTTCAATATCTATCATGTGGGACTGACCAAAGTAGATGTCCATGAGTGGTTAGTGGGTTGGAAGGCCTTGTCAGAAACAGCCTGGTCTGAGTTGTCAGATTCTCCATGGATTGACAAAGGATGTCCCTTGGGTGGACGATGGCAGTGACCCAGACTGAGGTAGTGGAGACTGGGAAAGAGCATGTTTAGATACAAGACAGATTAGAGTAATAAATATACCAAGGATAACATATTAGTTATATTGGCTAATATAATGAAGATAATAGAAAGTAGGTTTCTCATTATTGGATAATAGAATTATATATTGGAAAGGGGGGAACTAGAATAAACTCTGTGATATTAGATTGGATATATATATATAGACACATATACACAGATTTATATATATATATGTATATGTGTATGTGTGTATGTGTGTGTGTATATATATATATTCCAGCAGAAGTAACACTTTCTTGAGTGTGGTTAGTAGGGTAATAATATGGGTGTAATAATTTATAATTTTAATTTTAATATTTCACCTAAAATGTCATATGGTGTGCTTGAGTGTGATATTGTTATGTTACAGAATTACATGTTTATGATTTTGTAATAAAAAGGGGGTGTTATTTGTGCTAGACCCATATACACACACACACACACACGTGTGTGTCTGTGGGCAATGACATTCCAACAAGAAGAACCACATTTAGTTCCCAGATCTTGTTTTCTTAAATACAATTCTTCCCTAAAAGGAACAAGGGATCCTTGGGAAAAAAGATTTTATGATTGGGCCTGAGCAAGTAAAACCTGTATGCTGGAAACTAAGGAGGTGTTCAAACAATGATGAGCACATGACAAAAGGCCACAGGTGCCATTTTGAAGGGGGCTTCACTGACCAAATCTGGGATAATTTGAGCCTCAAAATAACCAATACATATATAAATATAAAAATGAATAAATGGTGAAAGAGAGAGTTCACTACTATTAAATACAGGACTAATTGAATTGGATAATCACCCTTTGTCAAACATCAGTAGATAAAAGTTATGAAGTGATAAAGAATGGAATGTTTACCTCATCTCAGAATATCTTCCCCTAAATACTTCATCCATAAGTAAAAAATTCAAAATCATGTACCACCAGGTAGGATGTAAAAAGAATATAACATACATTCTGTGACATTTATGCCCCCAATTTTAAAAGCCTCAATCTAATCATGCATAAATATCTGACAAACCCAACTTAGGCACATTCTAGAAACTGGCCTGTATTACTCACAAGTGCCAAGGTTATGCAAGTGAACAAAGAAATGACGAGCTGTTTGAGACTGAAGGAGACTGGAGGCACAACAGCCAATGTAACGCATACTTTCGGACATCCTGTTGTTGCTGAGGACATTGTGGGAACAAGTGGTGAAACGTCAGTGGCATCTGTGAATGATAAAGTATCAATGTAATTTCCTGATTTTGATGGTTTTATTGAGGTTCCGTAGGACAGTGTCATTTTTTTGTGGGAATTACATACCAAAATATTTGGAAGTGATGGGGAATCATGTTGGCAAACTTAGTCTCAAAAGGCACAGACAGAAATGTTTATTATTTTTTTGTATTATGCTTACAAGTTTTCTATGGTTTAAAATATTCCAGACAAAAACAATTTACATGAAGGGGCAAGTTGCATCACAGTGTCTTAGTTAAAAATGCACTCAGACTGAATGTAATGGTTCAGCTTTGTGTTCCAGTCATCAGTGCAACAAGGAAACAACATCAGGAAGCAAACCAGTCTGTAAAAAGCAACCGAGGTCCACGAGAAACGGATGGTGTAGAGTTTTACACTGGTAACGCTAGTTAGCTACAATTTTTCTGCACGATGACTCAGTTTGCACAAGCAATTACTTACTGTTATTATACTTTCTTTTCAGTTAACTTTCCTGCTAGTTTTAGTCATACTCTGCGGTAATTTAAATTTCATACAAACATTTTATCTTACAGCAGGTTGAAGCCATTGCTTCTATATGCCATGTCACACAAGCTGGTGTTGTTTCTTTCATTGTGGAGAGGGTTATTGATTGGTACTTGGGTATGTAGAGGGCAGACATTTAGATAAGACAGAACAATTCTTGGTATTTCTACTTAAAGATAATAAATATTTCTGATTGAAAGATACACTGTGCTATGACATGTATTTGGGGAACTGAATGATCATTTCTGGATGATTATGAGGATGAAACAATTATGTAAGGAGGATTGGATTCTATACAAATAGTATTTTCATGACATCTCACACCCACATATATCTAATTACCAATAAGAGATATTCTTTATCATGGGCACTCTACCAACATTATCTTCAATTGTAGGCCAGCCCTATGAAGCAGGTAAAATCAATCTGGACCCTCTCTACAGCTGAGGGTCATAGTGATTAAGCAATATGTCAAAGGCTATAGATAGTGTGCAGCGGAGTTGGGATTTGATCCCAAGTCTGACGTGATCCAAAGCCTGTTCTCTTTCCACCATATCTGTGGTCTCTGTGATCACTTTCATTTTACACACTCAAGGGAAATTAAGACTAAGTCAGGTCCTGAAAATAAAGCTCAGCCTCTATAATGTTTTTAAGTTAAATATTAGGGGTAAAGGATTGCTGTCAGTCTTCAGTGCTTGAGCATGAGAAATAAGATGTTCCAAGGACCCAAGCTAATTCCTGTTTTGAAATAACACACAGAAATATCACATTAGCTTTTCCAATCCACCAACGCATTTTAAAGTAAGGTGTGCATAATGAAAATGTTTCTCACATGTAAACTTAAGTGCTGCGTGTATCATTACCCTTCTTCCTCGTTAAAATTCCTCGTACTAGGTTCTTGACAGACCTAGAGGCATATGATTCATAGTGGGTTGTATTTCATTCCTCACTGGGAATATGGCACAATCTTGGGGATCACGTGGAATTTGTGCGACAGAGAAATCTGTATCCTGAGATTTGGATCATCATCCTATCCTTGGCATTGTGCAGATAGCTGGCACTTTGGATTTGGACTTAGACAGACTCAAATTTTAGCTCCATGTTTAAGTAATTATACATGCATGTATGCATGTGTGCATATTGTTCTTACCTCATTCAAAAATAACAATAAAGGAAAGAAAAAGAGAAAAGTCACAGAAAGGAGATTTGAGGTGGCTGGCTCTGATTCTAACCCTGTATGCTTTAAATTCTCTAGTCCTTTTTATTCTCAGTTGTAAAAATGCCAGTGATAATAATATTTACCTTACAGGGCTGATATTAGTACTTAACACATAGGGTAGTTCTTGGGTTTTAATGAGTTAGTACATACACAGTATTTGTAGCAGTGTCTGGCTCATCATAGGTAGGCTCTATGAGCGTTATCACTGTTGATATATTTGAAGTGATTGACACATAGTAGGTGTCTCTAAATGATAGTTTTACTTCTATTTCTTAAAAAAATTAGAAAGAGTATATAGAATTTTCATTTACCTTTGCTTCCAAGGACCAGTGCAGGTGTTAGTGAGCAGAGATGGATCCACCAGCACTACTGCAGAAGATTGGAAGCTATACCGGACATTTATTTGCCTTCCACTTTAGGATGTTGCCAATGGTGATATAAGGTATTGTTGATATGCTGGTGAGGTGATCTTGAAAGCTGTGTTTGCAACATGGATTGCTTTCCTCTTGTTATATTGTTTCTGTGCAAATAATATTTATCTCTCAGGATATTAAATCATCCATGTGGGATAAATAACACCTTGTCTATGTAGGTGTACAATTTTCTGAATGTAAGGATTGACAAATGTTTGCTTGCTTGAAAGTTTTGCAGTAACCTGAGAGTTTGATTCATTTTTGAGATGATGTTGACCTTCTTTTATTTTTGGTTACCAGGAGTCCCTGGCATTAATGTTGGTATAGTCTATGGAAGAGTGATTTGAAGTCATGATTAATCATAGCACCGTTGAACGTGGGCTCTAGGAGGAACATTAGTCATCCTCTGACCCAGGGACCAGCAAACAATGGCCTGTAGGCCAGAACCAGCTTGCCACCTGTTTTGTGTGGCCTGTGAGCTAAGAATATTTTTTTACATATTTTTTTTGGAAAAAAGCAGAGAAGAATATGTGATAGAAATCATATTTACTGTATGGCTTTTTTTCAGAAAAAAAGTTTGCTGATACCTGATCTAATCCAACTCTCTCATTGAAAAATGAGGAAATTGAGGCCAAAGGAAGTTATGTAACTTTATTCAGGGTAATACAGCTATTGGAAACAGATCTGAAGCTTGATCCAACTCTCCTGACTCCCAGACTCAAACTCCAGTGGTGACCCTGCTTTTTCAGTTAGCTCTTCTCTTCTCTAGGGTCTTTACCAAGCTAATTAGAATAATTGCATTTAAAGAGATAACACTCATATTTTAAACTTCTGTGACATGTCCTTCCTGAAGAGCTTAAAGCATCTTTACCTGGGTTGAACCAATTCCGCCAGTGTAGGAATCGCTTCCGGGTGATCAACTGGCCCTTGGTAGAGAGAACAATTATATATTACATATTATGGTACTACACATTACTGGGGTGGATAAAGTCTGCAAAAGGTAAGAAATAAATGCACTTAACCTGGTTATGGGAAACAATACGATATTTAATAAAAGAATCATGTTATATCTTTATGCTCCCAACTGAATTACCAATACCAGAGACTGAAGGATGTAGCACTTTCACGTTAACTACAGGTATGAGCTTTGCTAGATAATGGGGAAGGTGGTGGTGGTGCTCTCTCAAAGACTTGGGGGTATACTCAAAGTTTCTGGCAAGCTGTCATGAAATTATTATCATTTTGAATTTAGACAATGGATATTTGGAAATCACTGGAAGCATGACATATAGGGATATTATATACTCCTGAAAGATTGTCCAGGTATGTTAGTTCCAAAATAAAAATTATCCCTTTGTGAGTTGAAGATAAATTTTCAGTGCATTCCCCCCAAGATATTTGGGATAAAACATACTTCAGAAAAGAATGCCCAGTAATTTAAGATTTGTCTCTTTAATTTAAACTTGTTCCAATTGTGTACCAAAATATCAAAGATCAATTTAATATGTGAATATCTATAAATTTACAAAAGATTGCTAACTTATTTAGTTTATGTGTTCATCATCCAAGATGTTCACTCAAAGTCCAGTTTTTCACCTAGTGAAAGTTTTATTAATCCAAAAAGCGAGCCAGGAATTTTTCTTTAAATCAAACCTCCAAACTAGCTTCACTGTCAGTATTACTGCTGCTTCAATCAACACTTGCTCTTCAGAAATGATGTGAGTGGGAATGTCAGTGTAATTGGCTGGCAGGCCTTGGATGCTAACCGTGTGGAGATGCCCCATTGAACTAGCAAGCAGATGGATTTCTTGGAGTGCCTTTTAGGTGTTTCTAGTATAAACATTTTTCAGATCAACTAATAGTTGATAAGGAGCTCTTTAACTACATGGGTTATAAAATACTGCTCAAAAACTGAAAAACATATGCAGATTTGAGTACATAAAATGCTCTCTATTTTTGATCAATTTCTGAAAAGAGTGACTTGAATTGACATGAATATTCTGTATATGCTTATATATCTCTATGTATCCTTATATATTAAAATAAAATCTTAAAAATGTTTTTTCTTGTGATTTCCCAACATCTACAGCTGAATACATTAAAGCTATATCCTATAGATATTTAATATATGCCCCTCCATTTCCAAATATAACGGGGAAAAACTAGTAGGGCACGACTTTCCAACTTACTGTACAAGAGTCAGTGAGATGCATTGTACCAGACACGATGCGCTCCAACCTTTACAGAACAAAAATTACAGTCAATATTATTTAGGCATACATATTCTGAAACTGCAAAGAACATAATAAGTATGAGAACATGACTGCAAAGGTAATTGAGCAAATTTTTGGATGTAGTACATGTCTTGGTCAAACCTAGGCTAGAAAGCTGTTCAGAGCCCCCTGTCTCAGTCACAGGCTGTTCGTGCCTCGCATGATGCCAGCCCCAGGGATCGTGCCTGTCTCTGTCATGTCTGGCAAAGCAGCTTGTAAGAAGTTGGCTCTGGCTTGGCCAGCCAGTTGGAGACACATGGGAGTTGAAAAAGTCCATTTAGCGAGGATGCCTCTTCCAGGCTCTTTATCATGGTTCTCAAAATGTTGGAGATAAAAGTAAAAATCAATTCTTGGGCATTGTTTGGTAGCTGCCAATTTTAGTTTGATATTTGGAAAAATATTAAAACAAATGATTATTTTTATATTGCTTAAACACATTTCCTTTTTTTTTTTTTGTAGTTTTTTCTCCTTGACATCACATTTTCGGCAAATTACACTTCCCAGAGTGATGGAACACGTATCACAGAGCTGCAGGGTCAGTGTTCCTGGTGTTCTAGCCTCTGGGATGGGTGCCAGGGTGGTCTTTCTTCCATCCGTCTCTCTCTGACTACTGTCCCACTTAAGAATGCTCTCCTAGGGGTTCAGGACAAGTTCACATGGAGACTTAAGTTTCCTTAGCTCTAAGCCCATTTTATAGCTGGAAAAGACCTGGTGAAGCATTTCATCTCTGTGAAGTCATGCAATGATCCACTTTGTGAGGAAAGGTTACTATTCAGCATCAAACACCAAAGCATAAAACAAATGCCTAAAATACTCCTTTTGGGTGCTGTTGCTTCCTGAGGTGCTGCACTCCGAAGAGGCTTCAGAGTGGAGGGCACGTTCACCCAGAACTGAATGTTTAATATTGTTTATTTAAGAATACAATTTGTGACCAAATGAGTATTTTAGAAATTTATAATAACTTAACCATGTCAAAGTAGTCTTAACCCCTTAGGAAATACTGCCATTTGGTTGACAGCTCCTGTAACGTTGCCTTCGCATTCAAGATCAGTGTAGTTGTGGTGCCAGTTGAAGCACTTACAATCTATAGAATGTCACATTTTGAAGATTTTAATATTTTAAATGTCATATTTTGAAGATTTTTAGCAGACTTACTATTTTTCAATTATTATGTCCTTAATCTCAATCATATGACAGGGTATCTTCTGGTAATGAGTGACTAGAATATTTAAATCCTAAAACACATTTTACAGTTCCATGCGCCATCACTGCAAAGCAAACAGACTGCTGTAGGATGGTCACCGACTTTTCCTATTGATTTTTCTGCCCAGTATGATGCTGTGATTATATATTACTTGGTGTTTCCCTTTATTATCCCCCTGGATATTAACTGTGTTATCTTAAAGCATTTAATTCTATGGTGTGAACCTTAGTCCCATCGCAGAGCGCTTGCCTATGCGTCACGTTGTCACAATTTACTCCCTGGTGTAAGTCTAGGGGGTAAGTTGCTTTTATTTAGGAAAATAACTATGTCCTGAATTCATCACAAGTTGGAAAAACAGGTCCTATTTCATTCATTGAACAGACCATACGTATTTCTGTAAAACATAGTGCCATGCAAGCCAAAGCTCTGTGTGATCACCTATCTGTTGTAAAGTGGTAGGATAATAACTGTGAACTTCTTTTCCAACCCAATAAAATTTAGGAGTGGCACGTTGTAAGCTGGTTTGAGATATTTTCCCCAATATTTTCTTAAAGCTTCATGTATGGAAAGTGTCTTTGTTTTCACTCCATTTTACATTTTGCCAAGAAAAAGTGACAAAACAGTACTTATCATCTTCCTTCAAAACATATGGCATGTGCCCACGGAATATTAAATGATCTTTTACAATGACAACAAATGTTGTGATATTTCATCTGAAACTCCCAGAATGTAAGGTTTCTTGAAGCAGGCAGGAAAAGCAAAAGGATGGTTCAGGGGGATTGGTTTACTGGTAGAGATGGTAATGAAAACATCTGCTACATCAAATCCGAAGGAGTACTGTGTGTTATGTATGTATAAGTGAGTGTGGCAGAAAACATTGTTTGGACTTGGAGATGCTAAATAAGATTCTGTAGCTGGTTTGGTGTCCTCTTGTTTAAAAGAGATAAGAAATTAAATGCACATAATTCATCTGTCTTTAATTATTTTTTTCTATTACCTCTCATCATAGCAGAACAATTTTCCAATAATTTCAGGGTACTGAAAAAAGGGCTTCCTACCTTTCTCTTTTTCTCACAAACCTCTGTTTAAGGATGGAGGAGCCCTTTATTTGATCCATGAGGTTAGGAGATGGATCTGGTCATGTGTGACTTGGGCTTTCCTGACTGTCTTTGGAATCCACCTGCCCCAGTGTGAGTTGCGTTTTGTTTTGCTCCTGCCCCGATGTGAGAAGCACACCTTGTTGAGGTCCATACCTGGTTTCAGGTCTAGTCTTGTCTTTTTTCACTATTGTGGCTCAGCAGCATTTTCCATTTTAGTTGGCCCGGTAAAAATATCTACTTTGCAGACCAAGTTCTTTCCTTAGTGGATGGTCCCAAGGTCTAGACTTGGTGGGGTGGGGGTGTCCATGGAAGGACATCTGACTTTAGCCACAGTTTAAACCATATCCCCCTACTTTTTTTTTTTACTAACAATAAAACTGATATTTTGATCTTTATCTGTCCATGTTCAGGATCTACCTCTTAGTTGGCTTAGAATTTAGAAGGGGAATGGACATTACTATTTATTGCTTCTTAATAGCCTAGCATTCACCATAAGGGTGAAATGTTGTTTAATATTCATATTCATATTGAGATCCTCAGGAATAGTGGCTATTAATAACAGATCCATGAGAACACATTTTCGTTTTTCTAACACCACCACACTCCTTCCATATTAATATTTATTTAGATATAGAGGAATTCCAAGTAATAGTTTATGTTTTAGAATACACTACCTATAAGTAAATGTTAAAATTGTAATTATAGCTGCTGACTCTCACTTCACTAATCCTACATTAAAACATATCAGTTGGGAGGTTTTTAATAAAAGATAGGAGAACAAATTTAATGTTACATTAATAATACTATTAATATGTTCATGTTAATTTCTGTGGAGATCAATATTCCACACAGAAATCAGGCATCTGTGGGATGCACATGATTGCTACTCCTGACTGACTATTTTTGACTCTGTGAGTTTAGCAGACCCAATATTTTCATTGCTAAGCAAATTATTTCAAAATGAAAAGACATTCTTTTGTTTAGCATATAAGGAGCAACTACCACATGCTACGTATTGTTCTAGGTTTTGTATTTACATGTGTGGAAATATAGACCAAAATCTAGGGATTTTTGTTCCCAAGGAATCTCACATTCTAGTGGTGAGGAAGAGACAGTAAATAGTAAACATAATGAATAAGCATTTCTAGTATTTCCTTAAATATTAAGGAAAATCAGCACAGCAGGGTGAGGTCATTGGGGAGGAGCAGCAAAGGGGTGGGAGCTGCAGTTTAGACAGGTCAGTCAGAGTAGGCCTCATTGAGGGGGTGATGTCTGAGCAAAGACTTAAAAGAGATGAGGAAACAGACCACATGGATATCAGTGAAAAAGAATATGCCCGGTAGAGAGAACAGCCATTGCAAATGCTCTGAGGAGGGGCATGTGTATGGAGAGGAGGGAAAGATGAAAGACAAGGAGGAAGGGAGTAGAGAAGGGAAGGGTGGTAGGGAATGTGACCAGAAAGCAGTTAGGTAGTGAGTTGTTGTACTTTGTAGGCATGATGAGAAATTTGAAGTTTTCTGGAGAGAAATAGAGAGTCATCAAAAAATGTGATAGAGGAGTAATGCATTACTTAAGGTTTCATAGGATCTTTCTAGCTGCTGTGTTGGGAATATACTTTTAGGGGACAAGACTGAAGAGGGAGACTAGTTAGGAGGCTCTTGTTATAATTGAGGTGAAAAATGAAGTGGCTAGATCAGATGATAGCAGTGGAGGTGGAGAAGCGGCTGGATTCTTGATGTATTTGAAAGTTGAGCTAATAGGGTCTCTTGATGGAAAGGATGTAAAGTGTGAGAAAGGGATAAGTCGAGGACAGCTCCAGGTTTGGGCTTCACTGGAAGGGTGGGTTTTCCACTCACTGAGATGGGAAAGTGGTGGGTAAAACAGATTGGGAAGGGATAGGGTAGGAGTTTAGTTTTTAACAACCTAAATTTGGAATGTTCGTGGAAATCTAAGAGAAGGTGTTGAAGACACTGTTAGATATACAAGGTAGAGTTCAGGAGATACATGTAGGCTGGGGATTGGAGTCTGGAAGTTGTCAATACACAGACAGTGTTCAAAGCCTAAGCATATTCCCTGAGAGAACACTCTCAATACCTATAAAAAGGAGACTTTCTAAAGCCCCGTGGAAGGTTAGCCCTTCTTTTCAGCCAAGTTTGAGGTGTAGAAAGATTAGTATTTTAAAACGGATCATTGAATGATGAACACTTTCCTGCTGAAAACTGATGTTAAAACAACAAAAAAATGCCTTCCATATTATGTGCATCTCACCTCTGCAATTAAAATGGAAAGGATTCAGAGAACCCAGTTAAATTAGAGAATTTGAGTCTAGTAGGTGCCAGCTTCCACCACCAGAATTTCTCTTCTGTTTTTAACTCTTTCATGGTTTTGTGTCTTTGTTGCTTGTGCCATGCCCTATACTGACTTGCAGCCAAGATAAGAGGTCTCACAGGTTCAGCGGTCAGAGGAAATAATGACTTTTCTGTTTAACACTCAAGCCCAGTCAACATTTACAATGCATTTATGTATTGTGCAAAAGTAGTTTAGATACAACACCACAGGTCTGAAAGAGTTAGTTCCTTCCTCCAAGAGAATACAATCTTAAGGAGTTTCCACATTGGGAGACTGGCTTAAAATAACAATCTACACAAGATTTTCTGAGTCAGAAAACTATTTAAAGAAGAGAGTGCTAAACAGTGTTTCCAATAAATCCTGGTAACTCTTTTGCATTTGAGCATATCACAATAGAAAGGGTGAAGTAACTATCTTTAGATTACATGGCAAGATGGGTGCAGAGAAGGGTAAAACTGGAATTTCTCCCTTTCACCTGTGTGGTCAGGCTCTCAGTGACAAGCCTCAAATGTCAACAGCTGCATGATGCTTGTTCTAACACTGTCACGCTGACTTCCCTGAGATTTACCTTCTTGGCAGAGAGTCAGGTAATATTATTACTGAGAGAGTGGCCGCCATCAGGAGCCTTAGAAACAGTGCTTGCGTTTTCAGTGCCCAGCAGAAGAGAATGCCAATTTTAAAAAATTCATAGAACAAGATTTTGCCAAGCCTAAACTTAATATAGTTTTTCTTGAAGAAATTGTCCTTAAAACAGTCATGAAAATATTTCCTGTTATAGTGACTGCCCTCTTTCATGGAGATTTACAAATGATATATAGAAAGGTGAATATAAAACTTGTTCTTCAGCACCTGGCCTGGGTTGAAGGCCAAAAGTCAACAGTTGGAAAGGTGTTGAGTAGCACTATTCACTGTGAAAGGTGTAGAGAGAAACCTTGTCCACCCTTCCAGGGTGCCCCTGGCCTTCCTCCCCTTAGATTACAAATCGTAACCTGTTGTTCTCCCCCTGTTCTTTGGAGCATCTTCTCCATATGGGGGTTTGATCTGAGCTCACTGGGAAAACTAAAGTCTTGGGATATAGGAACCAAGAGAGCACTGGGCATAAACCCTGGCAATGGATGGCCCTTCTTGCTCAGTTTTTAGCCATGCACATGTGTGCTATTTGAGTGCATATCACTGGTGAGAAGGGGATCTGTTCCTTCTGAGAGCACAATCTGGGAACAACTTTTCTCATTTACATAGCATAGAGGGAATACTAATCAAATCTGTATATCTGCTACATATTCATCTACCTTAATAGTCTACGCTTTCACCAAGAAGAGAGGTGGGAGGAGGAGAGGGTGCTGAGTCACGATACTCCCTTCAGCTCATATACCTCTGGTTTTAAGAGGATAAAGGCAGTGATTTTAGTTGACACACTTTTTAATTATTTAAAATGGCTTAGTCTGAGAGGGGGCACATTTGTGCTTTAGGTCCCAAGTTAAAGTTAAGGAAACAGTTTCTAACATCTGTAGAAACAGCCTGCTGAGGAGTTGTACAAGAACAGACACATCAGCTTTATAGTCCAGTTTCCCAAGCACTGTGTTGGGCTGGGATACACTTGATCAAATGTATCTTGATGGGCCATGCAGGTGCCACTCAGGTTGACTGAGGTAACGCTAGGAATAGAGCAGCCTTTGGAAACTGCTTCCAAATGAAAAAGCTTGATGCGATATCCAAAAAGCTCTCATTTGCTCTCTTCAGACCTCACATAAGCTTGTTAAATTGGGAAAGCTCAGCAGGTGGCATGTCTGAAATCTTTTCATTTTATTTTTTGATTTAATCTTTATTTTATTTTTTCCATTACCATTTAGTCTCCTTATATCCCCTCCCCTCTGCAATCACCCCACTGTTGTCCATGTCCAAGAGTCCTTTTTCCTTTTAGCTCAATCCCTCCACCCTCTAACTCCTCCATCACTAACTCTCATCTGCTCTGCATCTGTGAGTCTGTTTGTTTTGCTTGTTAGTTCAGTTTGTTCGTTAGATTCCACATATGAATGAAATCATATGGCGTTTGTCTTTTTTTTTCTTTTGCATGTGATTCTTGCTGCTCTTGCCAAGGCATAATGCCTTGAAACTGACATAAATGCAACCCAAGCTGCTTGGTCAAATCTCTAGCCTGAAACGGAGGGCTGAGTGAAACGTTTGCCATGGCTATGCAGTAAATGCTTTCTAAGTAGTCCCACCCCCTCTCCTTGGGGGAGATTTTAGTTAAAGGGCCCTAAAGTCTGTACCTCCAGCTACTGAAGAACTCTTACCTACTTGTAGTATAAATGTTATCCACCCTAAAAGAAAACATATTCTTCTCATTAAAGATTGAATGCATGTTATTTCCACTTTTCTCTCTGTAGGGAGAGAACACACACTAGCCTTCCCACAGGGAGTATTTACTGACATCATCCCTCTGTGGAGCCCAGCCCAAGGTCACCTTCATTGCCTATCATCTGTATTAGCTGATAGACAGCTCTATCTCACAACTAGCTTTTGAATAGTTTGGGTCTCTGACATGCCTAGTTTGGGTGATAAATGCTTGCAGCTCTCTGTACTTTGGCCTTGGTTTTGACTTTTATGCAACCTCTTCAGGCGTATTTATCTGCCTCCCCTTCTCCAGGCTGTTCCCCGGTTAAGCCATCTATGACTCTTAGTGCTGTTCACCACCTGCCTCCAGGGTTTGGTCTACATAATTTCTAACATTTAAATGAAAATGAAAACCATCCTTTTTCAAGGAGTCTCTAAAAAGAGCAAAGGCTCTTCCCACTAGTTAACTCGATCTTCCTATCTCAAGTCCATTGCAGCAAAGAACCCCATCCATCCCCTGTCCTCTACTTGAATCCCAGAGGCCTCATCAGTGCCATTCTCACACCGCTGCTCTGGGAGACCAGAATAGACTTCAAGCTGGTGACTTCATCTCATTTCTTTCTCCCCAAGACCCTGGCAATACAGTTTTCTGGACTAGATGCAAACATAGACAATCCATCTTTGTGTTTGGGTATTTAATCAGAGGATCTAGGCAGTTGGTTTTGGGGAAGGAGAGGGGACTGAAGCGAGGGGTTCTTCAACAAGACTGCAAGTGACTGAGCACTGGCAGATGAGAGCAGTGGCCTACAAAATTGTTTACCATTTCTCTAGTCTTCGCTTGTCCACTTTTGTTATGTCATTGCACACGCCACTGTAGATTGTCACTAAAGTTCCGATTGCCATTAGAAAGGAAGAGGGAAAATGCCAGAGAAATCTTGAGGGGAGACAAGAGGAAAAGGGGACTTTCTGAGGCAGCTACTCAGGATGTATGGAAGGTACATTTGCATCATTTAGGAGCAGCTTGCTGATAGATGGCTCATGGATGGGAGCCCCTAATTCCACCATAGCAAGCCATAGACCATTGCTGGGGGGCCCCTTCCCTTCTCACATAGCTTTGCTCTGTGTGAGATTAACCCCACTTTCTGGTCCGCTGTTCCCTTCAAACAAAGAGCAGAAATTCCCTAAGCTAGGGCAGATCTGGGATATCAATAACCTTTGACAACTGTCTCCTTTAGAGAGATTGCAGTGTTCTCCAAGTATTAACATACAATACTTAGGTTTTCTTTTTTTAAAAAAATATTTTATTTATTTATTTTTAGAAAGAGGGGAAGGGAGGGAGAAAAAAAGGGAGAGAAACATCAATGTGTGGTTGACTTTCACATGGTCCCCATCGGGGACCTGGCCCTCAACCCAGGCCTGTGCCCTGACTGGGGATTGAATCGATGACCTGGTTCACAGCCCGCACTCAGTCAACTGAGCAACACCAGCCAGAGTATTTAGGCTTTCTGAGCCTGGGAAATTTCCTAATCCAGTGCTCACACATGGGTGATTTTTCATAGCCCCTCCCATTTGGTCCCACTGGGTTTCAGCAAATTCTAAGGGTGGGGCAAGAAGAAAGGCCAATGTGTTTTTAACTATAACTTTCTTTACTTTGAACCTGTCATAAGAGAGGAAAAGAACTCATTGATTACTAAATGTTGAAATCATTGGGGTCTTGGTTTTTTAATTCATTTGGTGAAAGTATTTACTTAAAAACATGCAAAAACACCAACTTACTACTTGATATAGCACTACAAGAAGTCATTTCATGTTTATAATTGTTAAATTTTAAAAAATTGAATGAACCTTTCAAAGTGAGTAATTTTTTATTTGAATTCTACATCCTTATGTATTATGTAACAATTAGTAATGATGTGATGGATAATTTTCTTTGGAACAGTTCCTGATTCCATTACTCAACTACTCGATCGGCCAGTAATTATGAATCATATCTTTAATTAGCTGCTGCTCTTCAGAAACATATGAAAGCCAAGGGCATAAAGTAATTGGCATAAAAGTTTTCCTAATTAATTTATCTGTCCGTGTAAGTAACCAGGGCTGGAGTCTGGGGATCATTTATAACTCTGGGAAGGCCAGCCCTAAAACTCACTGTCGAAGGAGATTTATATTTGTAAGTTATAAAAAGACAACAAGCCACAAAATTGCATTATCCCCAACTCTAACAATACAGCCCATAATGTGCCGTTCGGAGATGAGCAAAACGTTCCTATTGATCCAATTCATTTTCATCATATCCTCCAGTGAATCTTTCAAATCTCTCTTGCCTTTTCCTCATTCAACATTGTAACAGTAATCAAGCACATTAAGCAATTCATTAAACAACAGCCCCACTGACCACAGGGAGTACTGCAGCTAACATTCATTAGGCAGCCAATAACTTTATTTAAGTAGCAAAGGGCTTGGGAGTAAAAACGAGCTCCTTTGTCTCTCTGTTCAGAAACGCACATTTCAGCAATGATCAAGGCACACAGGCTCTGGCCCACAAGGTGCTTTCAAATGAGGGTCTGTCTCTGCATAAAGCGAAATGAGCGTAGGGTGGAGGTGTCCTGATTCCGTTCTCTCCTTGCCAAAACGGCAGTCCAAGACTTAGCTCACTGCTGAGCATGGCTGTGGGAGATTTATGTGTAGTCTGGAAACAGAATGTTCAAATATTGATATTTGGGTGCCAGATTTTCAGATCTGACTTTTAAAATGCTAAATGGAGGCGATATGGCTTCAGAGAACCCTGGCTGGCTTTGTGTGGTAATAAAAGTGATGGATGCATTTTGTCTCTTGACAACGGAAAGGGAGCTGGAAAAACAGAAGCAAATAGCACAAATTGTTTCTTCAAATGATAATTAGAGACATACTAGAGAAGGCCTAGCTGTCCCTTGGGGATTTGGGGGGAGTCTTGGGGACAAATTAAAAGAAAAGGTGCCAAAAAAGTGAAACTGAGGTTGTATTTTTCAGAGACAGGGCACCTTGCCAGTACCCCTTGGGGTTTGGACTTCTAGTACTGCTGTCCTTGAGCATTTTTCTTTATCTGGCAAGTTATTCCTTTATGAAAAAAATTCAAAAATGTTATTATATAGGTTAAGTCTTCATAAATAATACCATCCATGGTTAGATGAAACTATTTTCAGAAAAGATTTTTTTCCCCTTGAGGGGACCAAAGGGAATCCCTTTTTCACAAGGTATTATTTTATTGCCTGAAGAGTCTCTAGGGGAAAGACATAAGAGAGTTGCATTTCTAAGACTTTCTCTCCTTCTACCTCTAAATAGTGCCAAGATTAAACTTCGTTTGATGTTTTTCTCTTAACATGCACTTTCTTCTAAACCTTCATTCTTATGGGTATGGTGTTGGCCATTCTTTCTAGCCTGTATCTATTGATTAAGCTACTGACATTGCATCATCAGCAAATAAAATAAAATTGTCCTGGTTTAGATTCTGCTCTGCAACACAGCTGATAAAAGGAGGCTGAACGGCTGGACTGATGTGTGACTCCCTTCCCTGCCTTCCGTAGGGAAGGCCTGGGGTCAGAATGGAGCTCATCCGCGCTTGCATGATTTCTGAGATCATATTCTGGGATTCTGAGAAGGGGGATTATATGTGAGGCATGAAGCAGAGCAAAATCCTGAGCCAGAGCAAAGGGAGGGCCAAGATTCAAACTGGGAGACAATAAACCACCAGGTGCTTCCAGTAACCAGCATGAATTTAAGATATCACCGTTAGAGAAAAGTGCTTTAAAAGAAAATCAACAATTGCAAGTTTTGCATCCTTGTGGATTGATGAGGTCAATTTTGTGTGTTTAAAAACATGTACTTCGTGTGCATTTTGGAGCAACTGGATTGTATTTTTCAGTCAATGATCACATAGAGTTTAGGTCTCAGCGGGAACACACCATTGCACCTCCTCAGTTGCACCTCCTCAGTTGCACCTGCTCAGTTGCACCACGGCCGCACTTGCGTTCAGGGGGTGGCTGAGAGCAAACAGAGGGAAGAAGAGACAATTGTAGTGCATCCAAGGCAGAACTGTAGAGGACATAGAAGTCAGGGTAAAATGTGGCTTTGCCCTGAGATTTACATCCCCTTTAACCATGAATTGGTGTGGTCAAATTCATTTTTTAATGCCAACATGCTGAATATAGTCATGTTTTCTCTCTGAGTAATTTGATGGTGTTATGTTACTTTCTTGCTTTAATGTTTGGAAATATTGTAGATAACCATTTAGGAGTCCTGCTTAATGAAATTGTATAGGGATAGTTAAAAGTTCTTTAAAAAGAAATTTTTTTTAACAGGAAATCTTTGGTGACATTTGGCCTTAACAGCGCTTAATGATAGAAAAGGCTAACATTGTTTGAGTGCATAACAAGCATTGTAAGTTCCAGGTACTATAATAACAGTTTTGCATGCAGTAATTCATTTAATCCTCTCAATAACACAGTCAAGCAAGTACTATTATTTTTTGTATTTTGAAATATATGAATCTTGGAATTAGGTAATTTGTATGATTTACTCAAGATCCAGTAATGGCTGGAGCTGGCTAATAGGAGCTTGGGGGAGCCAACTGTGCTTACCTTTTCCCCACTCCCATGTTCAGTGACTTCATGGTAGGAACTCAAAATTGAACTTAGTGGGAGTATTTACAGCAGGGAAATGGGCAAGTACTACAAATCCGGTCCCTCATTCCCCCAAGCCCTGTTATTAAACATTTGTAAGAACACCATTTCTAAAGATCAAGCAGGGAATTAACAGTAGGATCAGAATTTGAAAGGCAAGTTAGTGTATATTAAACCACCTCACTAAATTACCAGTCACTTTGTTTTACATTTACTAAGCTTTTTTCCTACAAAGGACTGTATCTGATACTTCGGAGCAAATATTAATTTTTTTTAAAGTCTGTGTCTATTTGGGAGACCAAATGTCAAACTGGTAATGCGTTTAAGGATGTCCAGCCAGCTGTCCGCTCATGCAGTCTCACCATATCAGCTGGAGGAGGAGACTGTTTAACAGCCCCCAATTCTAGTTTATAGGCTCAGAGGCACAGATTAGGTGGTTATTTTCCCAGAACTCTCCACCTGAACGTTGACAGGCTAGGAACATTATAGAAGAACGGGTGTCAGATCTCCTGCAGTGGGAAATAAAAAACAAAAGAAGGCAGAGATGGGCATCTCCTATGTGCAAGGAGCAGCGTGAGTCACTGCAGGGTGAGAAACAGGCGAAGAAGAAACTGATATTTTTGTTTTGTAGATGTGATGTAAGCATTATAGTATGTTTAAAAAGGTTCTCTTTCTTTTGGACTCATTGGTACTGAAATATTTACAGATAAAAGGAGATGATGCCTGCAATTTGTTCAAAATAATCTGAGGGTGGGGCAAGTTGGGGGCAGGTGGGAATATAGCTGAAATATGATTAGCCATGAATAAATTAAATCCTGTAGCTGAGTAATAGATGTATGAAAGTTCATTTTACTATTCTTTCTGCTTTTTGTATTTGTTTGAATTGTTTATAATAAAAAGTAAAACAAAGCAACAGACCATTGGCCCACAAAGGTTCAATTTACTATTATAAAATCAAACTACAAAATCTATGCCAAAGCACATCTAAGTTTATAGACATTAAAATAAGGTAACAAAATCTTAAAGAGGACCTAAGAAATGTTTAATCTTGACAGACCTTATTTTATAGCAAAAAAGACTGAACAAAACAGTAATACATGTCCAAAATGGGAAACATCAGGATATTAAATAGATATTTATGTCCAATGGATTAATTTAAATAGAAGCATTTTAACAGACATCCTATTTATTGTTGCTTCAAGTTATGAATGAGGACTCTTGTATTTGTTTTTCTTTTATTAGTTTAATTTTCAAACTCCACTTCCTTATAAGAAAAGGAAGACAGTTAATTAGACATGCTAATAACTTTTTTTTACATTGTTTATACAGCATCTTATGTAACGTTCTATAAAAGAACACTGAATGAAAAAGATTGGCCATTCGTCATCCAAACACAACACATATCTTTTAAAATGGTGAGATCTTTAACAGTATTAACAGGTCACTACATTTAATAGTAAAGCTTCATTGACAACTTTTCAAGTAAACTCTGAGAGAAGTCTGAAGTATTTCTCCCTAATAATTATCTTTTTCCTTATTGATGAATTCTTACTCTCCCCTTATACCCAATCCTTGATAGAACTTTCCTTTTAAACTCATCAATTTTGTCCTCGTGACTTGCAGCTCAAATGTCCTTGGAGCTCAGGTTTTGACAGCCCTACATTTGAGGGGAGCTAGGGGTTAAGGGCCCAATCACTTTTTTCTCAGCATCGACGCTGGCGTGTCTTGGTCTCAGCCATATAATCACACAACCTAGGTTGCTAAAATTAATTAAAAGAAGGTCTTAATTTTCAGCACAACACCATCAATCAGCTGAAGAGGTTTGTGCTGCTTCCCCAGTTTCTTTGCTTTGCTTTTCCTCATGAGGCAAGTTATATTATTCCCCTTTGGAACTGGAACTGGCAACTATGTTGACACAATTTCAAGGATGTTTTTCTTTTCTTTTCCTGCTCCCTGCTTCCTCCTCTTCCAACTCTTCTCCTCTCTTCCTCCTCCTCTTGTTCTTCTTATGCATCCCGTCCAATTTATCTCAGGTATCAACTCAGAGAAATAAAAGAAGTATTTATTTTAAATTTAAAAACATTGTTTCCCTTTAAGAATCACCAATAATTTAAAATTATTTGGTGCTCTCTCTGGATCAGGCACTCTGCTGGATGCTTTAAATGTGTTAACATTTAGCGTTCAGTTATTATTTCCCTTCTTAATATAAGGAACTGGGGATTAGGGAGAGAAAGATGAAGTAAATTGTCCACCCAAGATTACAGAATACTGGAGGCAGACTCTCTGACTCGCATGGGCTGTTTCCTGTTGTCACTTAGATTAATTAAATGTTTCTCGGTTGTCCTCTTTAGCAACAATTTTTACCTCTGTCCTTGTTTAGTCAATATGAATTACATCAAAATAGTAAAGTTTATTTACAATGAATCAGAAAAAAACGCTTTCTTGATAGGGATCACTATTTTACAGTACTCTTCAAATAGCAGCTTTCTCCCACGGTAGCACTCGGTTAATTATTAGCATGGTGGTTCGGTACTGTATTTTTTGGACTATAAGACACACTTCCCCCAATTTGGGAGGAAAGGGGGTGCATCTTATAGTATGAATGTAACTTACCTGGCTCTCTGTGGGGGTGGGAGGGGTGGCGGTGGAGAGGGGTCACAAGTTATTAAATATTTTACCACATTTTTTGCTTCAAAATTTCTTTTCCTATTTTCCTCCTCTAAAACCTAGGTGCATCTTATGGTCTGGTGTGTCCTATAGTCTTAAACGTACAGTACTTGTGGAGCGGTCATGCTCCAATCTGGGTAACAAAACAAGGACATACAGCACAGCGTTCTCCCTGTAGGTTGCTCCAGGAACACGCACGATCTGACATACTCCTCCACTCCCACAATGTTAGCTTCATGTGATTAGCTCTCAAATTTTATTCCTGCTTTTTACTTTAAAAGAATCACTTAAAGACAAAGTGAAGGTGCTGGAGAATAGTAATCGTTAAATGAAGCCTTATGAGGCGAAGAACAACCTTCATTCCTGCTCCCTGGACTGGCAAAGTTGTCTGCATTGAGAAGAGGAGGAGGAGCCCTGGCTTCTGTCTTTGGTGGAGTGTGGACGACAGCGCAGAGAATGGATATGCTCCTACGGGGCTGTGGCCTGCAGAGTAGGGGTGCAGTCTACCTGGTGGGTGAGCTTTGGAAACTAAACTGAGCAAGTCAGAGGGTTTTGAAATAGAACTAAGTCGTCAGAGAAACATTTTAAACCAGGAGCTTGTCACAGATAGTAAATTTTTATAGTCCTTTAAAACTGTTCTTGGTTAAAAGAATAAAAGTGGTGAAGTCACTAAGAATAGGGATAGAGGGATAGAAAGAAATCCAACTATGGGGAAACACTCATTTGGAAGTGAGACCTTAGCAGGAAGTGTGGCTTTTGGAACTACTTGTAGAAGAAATAGCAGAATTTGGGGACCACATGGCTGTTGGTGAAAGAGGGACATATGTGCGCAGTCCATGGGTATGTGTGACGGTGTTGATCCTGAGACTGAGTGGAAGGACACAGTGAAAAAGAATTAAGAGACAGATGAGAATTCAGTCTGCGTGCTACAAAGTTGGACAGAACGAGGAGACTTCCAGCCTTTGTATGGAAGACAAGAAGAGATACAGCATTAAAAATCTAGGCAGAGGTGAATATTGGAAAGTATACCTAAAAGATAGAAATACAAATCATAAAAAATAAAGTCTCTCAAATTGGTTTATAGCTTGCTTTAAGATGGACTTGGTCTACAACACTTTATTAGTGGCTGACATGCCAACAGTTTTTTGTCACTTTCTAGAGAACAGAAAACGCTTTGTGTCCCTTCTTTCAATGAGATTCGGGATTAAAGACCAAACTGTCCAAGTAGAAAAACTATGGTGATTTTTTATTAGTGACAGTGAAAAAACATGATAAAAAACATCTGGAATAAAACATGTCTCACTGATTAGCTATATTGCTGACTGCCATATGCACAGAAATACATGAATTACATGTGTATATAAAGCTGTGAATATATCTTGGCACATCTCCTGGAAGAGATGCCAAGTTTTATGTATCTATCTATACATACACCCATATAGACACACATATGTACAATCTGCACTGAGTTGTGTTATATGGTGTTCAAATGTTTGTTTAGTCCATTAGACACTAACAAGCTATTGAATAAGTAAAATCAGAAGACAGTGCCAATTGAACCTCATGTGCCTGCCATGGTGGATGTGCAGACCTGCCTCAAGGCAGGAGATAGATTCCTGCTTAGTACCAAGCTGTGGACCCCGTGGCACTCAGTAAATATTTGTTAAATGACTGTCTGACTGATTAACTGTCTAGATGACTTCTCACCATTCCTTCCAGCCCACCTGACACATGGCCAGGGAGGATTTTAATGTTAGAGAATGCCCAAATAAGGACTGCAGAATGACTGCACACATCTGTGTTGCTAACTGGAGATATAAAGGGACAGACGCTATCTGCATACCTTCTTCTTCAAATTGCTAATGTTGAATTAGGTAAGACCCAGGACCCTGTCAGTTTAATTATTGGAAGGACCTAAAGGGTTTTGTTATAAAACAACGAACCCTGTAACACAGCCTTGTGCTGACGAATTGAGAATTGTATTAGCATGTTTGAGTACACAATTTCTGTTTATTCAAGATCCTAAGAGCCAAGACTGAGGCAAAGGCAAACAGCATTTAAAATAAGAGAAGATAGGAATTCAGTCTTATGGGCTCTTTCAAAATGAAATAAGACCTTTTGTTGAGATCCCAGATAATATGGTAAGGTATTTTTTCCTCTCTCTCTCTCTCTCTCTCTCTCTCTCTCTCTCTCTTTCACTTTAGAGGCTCTTTATTGGTTCTAAGATTATTCAGGGATATCTAATATTTTCCACATCCAGTCTTTTTATTTCCTTTTGCTACCATATTTTCCCATTTTTAATTAGTCCATTGATTTTTAAGAGCTACAAATGTCTTATAGGAAAACTTTCAATAACATCCTTCTTGGAAGCAATTCATTTTTGTGTCATTTATGTTCTACAATTCCAATGTATTTTACTGCTAAAATAATTCACATAAGGCACTGCTAAAGCATGTGTATTTCTGATTGCTTATTTCATCTTTGATGAGGGTTACTCCCAGCCAGAGTTGTGTGTCTCTATTCTAGAGATCATAAGTAAATTCTTTACTTTTACCCAGGGTTTATTTTGCTGTTGAGTAAAGATTTATCCATAGACATTATTATTGGGGTATAGATGGAGAATTTTGTTTATCAGTTTAATTGATCTTAATACATTACTGCCCACACTTTGGGTATGATCACATAATTACACATATTTGAAGAATAATTATAAATCAACAAATAAGTTTCTGCATGTGTTTTCTGTTTTCTCTGAAGGAAGATATGTGCTTATAGATAACACATATTTGCTGTGTTTATGACACACAGCTGCACATGCACACATATATTATCTTCTAAAAT